>CM076661.1:20822576-20832995 GCA_038496675.1 Rachycentron canadum
CCCCCCACCCCCTCGCCCACCCCCTCTATGGCAATTACTGTGTCAGGAAGACTGAGCTTAAACATCTGCAGCCACTGAGGGAGATTTAACTGCATCCTGTAAACTCATCCATATGAAGCAGCGTTGTGTGCGGAGCTGATCTGTCATCACAGCGGGGATGATGTTTGCTGATGTGAAGCAATAAAGAGAAACATAAGACAAGAAAATACGTTTGTTGCTCTCAACAATAAAAAAAAAAAAAAAAAAAAAAATCCTCCTACCTCCAAATAATGCAGTTTGGCTTTTATCCGCAGAGCAGCACCTCTGCTGCAGGCCTGGTGTTTGCCAAACCACAGCTGGAGACTGAGTGTGGATTAGCATTCTTAGCTGAGAAATACCTCCCTATTACCCTTTTACACTGTGACAATTTCTGGGGCAATGCCTTTGGAGTATTTCTTTGTTTGAGCTCTGTGCCTCTCCTATAAGAGCGACTCAGCCAAACACACACATGGGCAGTGTCAGCTGTAATTAGCTTTGACAGGGGCATTTAGTGGTTGTAATTCAAATCTAATTCAGAACATCTTAACCCTGAAGTCTGTCAAGACGCTTGAAATGCACTGGAACGTTCATGGTCCCAATCAGGTCTGCGTTTGTGTGGCAGCACGCTGATGTGTCAACAAGGCCAGTTAGAAAAACAGGCGCAGAAAACTCATTTACAGTACAGAGCCCAGTGGGTTCGGAGCAGCAGAAATCCTTCTCCACAGAAAAAAAAGGAACACAAATACTGATGAATCTGCTTCAGATTTCCTGCCATGGTGATTATATTCAATGCCAGGAGCCTCTTTCAGCTTCGTACTCTGCATCACCTCTTGAACTCATCTACATCTTCACAACAAAACATCTTTGGTTGTCGGAAAATAAAAAACACACGGGTCTGGTAGAGGGAGAGGAAGATGGTGTCCTGGACCTCAAACAGCACAGAGCTTTGTAATCCCCTTGAACTACACACACAGCACTTAGCCTCCTGCTACAGAAACTGCTGCTGAAAAGGTTTGAATTAGCTCAATATGCTAATGCTGTTTCAGCGTCTGGATTACAGGCTGTTGACTGTGAACTCTAACTAAGACAGAAGTGTTTTGCCTTGATTGAGTTTGAATGGATTTAATTAATATTAGTACAGACGTTATAGGATGGCACATTTAAAAACCTTAGCCTAGCTTTAATTTCTGCACATCAGTGATGGGAATTTTACCTTTACATGTGGACGAGTTACTGTACATGAAAATCATAATTAAATAAAATGATAAAATAAAACCAGGCCCTTTTTGCCTCTGACAAGGCAAGTGCCCTTTTTGTGAGACATTTTTTACTATTACTTGTTTTAATTTTATATTTTAGTTTTCAAATTCAGTTTCAAATTTGGCTTCAGGAAAAGTAATTACATAGTAAGTAATTATCATCTCATATCATTATTGTCATCTTAGTAGACATCTCCATAAGTGTATGAATATTGAAATGAATAGATTGTAAGTAATTCTAATTATGTATGTATGTGACTTTATTTTCAGGATGCCTTTTTGTTTTTGCTTAAGCACCTGCCCTCCAAAATGTGTACAACCCTAAATAAAAACCCTACATTACTCAGGCTCTGAAGCAGAAGGAAACATGAAAACATTTAAAAGCTTAAACATTTACCTACTTTTCTAAATTATTGACTTTGCCTTTGATAGACATCTCTGGAAACTCAAGCACATCTGTCAACATTTTCAGTTTATTGATTTTTTTAATTGTTTAGTCTCATACTTTTGCATGTCTCATCCAGTCTAAATGGATTAAAAGCTCTGTAATAAATGCACCATTTAGTTCTCTGCTGCACAAAGTAAAAAAAAAAAAGTTTTAACAAACAATAAAAAACTGCCAAGGAAATGACTTTCTCTCATGTGCAAGAAAAGATGACCACAATAAAAATCACACCGACAGTCTTGAGTTTTCACTTGTCCTTCTTTGCTCACAGTTGCACAATATAATTAAATAAACAACAATAAACAATGAAGCTGGTCAAATAAACTTCACTGCTTATTGGATCTGCTGCTGCTTTATGGTCTGTTTTCCTCTAAATGGACCATCATTTAAAAAATGAACATCATGTTGTATTGAAGACTTGAAACATAGAGACTGAGACCATAAACTCATCAGGAAAACATTTACTGAGCTAATAAATCAAGGGAGAAGTAGGGACATTTTCCCATAGACTTCAATGGGCTCTGACTTCTTTAACAACCAGTGGAGTCGCCCCCTGATGGACATTAGAGAGAATGAAGGTTTAAGGCTCTTCAGCACTGGCTTCACTTTTCAGACCCAGAGTCCAGGTCCACTTTTATAGACAGTCTATGATTTTTCAATGTTAAAATACAGAAATATGAGGGTGGGGTGTCCTGGTGTTTTAAATTCAATTCGCTGACCATGTAACCACTATGTCCCTGGTTTGAGCCCAGATGGAGATCTCTCATCACTTTTTCCACCAAACATAACAAAATATAATTTGTCACGGCCCAAAATTGGAGGGGCTCAACTGCTCGACTCAGAGACGCAGGTAGAGAGTTCAAAACAGTGAAGCTTTATTGAGTCCTGGAGGATAAATGGGGTGGAGTCAGGGAGCTGCAGTGGTCGGTAACAGGCGGGAGGTCAAACCAGGCAAAAACAGATAAGTTGGACCAGTGTATATACTCAAGGGGAGGGCAGATCAATCCCAAAATATGGATACTATCATTTCCACATTTTTCTTCAAAGATTGACACATTTGAGAGTCAGACAGACAATGTTTTATCGTGTGAATATCAGCCAGTGCACCCACTCTTTGCTTCTCCACTGCTGTCATATGTTGTGTGCACTCAAACATGAGCCAACGCACACAGCACAGCACAATGGATGTTTCAACTCAGTAAAGCAGTCTTTGAACGCGCGGGTGTCTTCATGGTACAGTTCATGTCATTTATGTTCGGTCCTTGTTGCAGCTTTTGGGGTTCAGATCCGGTCTGCACCATTTGCTGCATGTCATCTCTCTCTCTCTCTCTCTCTCTCTCTCTCTCTCCCACCTTTCCTTCCTTGTCTTTTTTTTTAACCGTCCAAAAAATAATTTACGCTTACACTCTACATCATTCTTAAAGTGATTGCTGACTTTTGGCAAATAATTTGCTGCTTATGAAACTGTGTTAATATTTAGCCTATTGATGATGTATATACCCTATATATACACACCTATACATACCCTACATGATAGAAAATATAAAAAGTACTGCTATTGGTATTGTTATCAGTGATTACTCTATTGCCTCTGTGTTATTGTCTACCCTTTATTTATTCTAAGAGTATGAGGAACAGGTGACATGACCCGTGGCTGGAAGGTAGGAAAGGATGAGGTCTGAAATATCAAGAGAATTACATGCACTGTAACCCTGGACTTATCTAGACCAGGGATTCCCAACCATCCCCAACTCATGACCCACTTGAATAGTTAGTGGTCCACATCCAACACAGTAACAATACAAAGCCTAAATAATTTCTTCTCTGAGCACATGCACTGAATTGAAAGTATAAAACATATTTTGTTTTATTTTGAATTTGAACATTTGGGCCTGCCAGCTCCCTGCTACATCTGTGTAATGGGGGGGGGGTCAACAAAACACTGGCTTTAACCAAGCCATGATTACTGTAACCATGACAACAAAGATTGTCTAATGTTACTAAGTGCTTATTATAACCCAAATCTTTTCTTAAACCTAACCAAGACATTACCATTATTATATAGTAACCATGGCGATGAAGGTAGGTATGCTGTTCTTGGTATGGTCCACAGTGCACTGTCCACAGTTTATTGTTGTAACCATGACAACCAAGGTCTAGTATGCCTGCCACCATGGGGGCACTATTTCAGGAAACAGGTTGGTGGTGGCTCAGGTTGGAGGACTGGTTGGTCTCTCTCGTGGTCCAACGCGGCCGATCCCCAGCTGTGCGCTACATGTCCAACGTCTGACCTGGTTCTCCTTGTCAAAAAAAAAAAAAAAACTTTCATATTTTAAAATTATACCAAGTTTATTAGACAAAATCCTTATTATCAATATTTCCTGACATTCTATAACACTCCTGAGTCTGCCTGTCATCAGATATCTGAGCACATGCCCTTCAAAATGTCTGTCCGGTTTAATTACAGCCTGCTCCAAAGCAGCGACGTGCCTGCTGCCAATCCTGTCCTTCATCCAGCGGAGACAAATCCTCTGCCAGACGACTACTTGTAATTTTCTTTACAGTGAAAACAGTAAGCAGAGATTCAAAGAGCCGGGAAAAGCCAGCTGTCAGGGAGCATGCATTTAAGACGGCATATTTGCATTTCTCCCATAATATAACACTTCTGTTAAGTGACACATGATTGATGATGGGGAGCGAGGTGGCTTTTCTAACCCCTGTAAGTGCTCTAAAAACAAATTAAAGCTTTCATCATTGTAACATGTCTATTACAAGATGTGGTAATAGCCCCTCGTTGTATCAAATTATTTGTGTGTCTAAATAATTTTGAAAAATTAAACTATTAATCATCCCGGAGAGCGTCTGACAAAAGATCACGGTGAGCTCCCAATGGAACGTGCTGGGCCCATTCACAATACACTTAGAGGTGTTTATGGCTTACTTTGTGAAATGGGTGTAATTGCTTAATTGCTCATCTGTTGGTGGCTCTGGTGTTTTTGGAGTAAAAGTTACCGTCTGACTTGAGTTTCAGTGGAATTATCCAAAGTAAAACCAAATGTTCGCTTTGAGGTTTTCATCGCTAATTTGAAAACGTGAGCGTGTTTGCAGGGTTTTTCTTCTTTCTCGCAGCGCACACGGGGCATCGCTCACACTCATCAAATAAACTGTCAGACTGAGTGGAACAATGCATCAAAGAAAAGGAAAGAAATTCACAATTCAATTTCCTGGGCCCCGTTTAGTAACTCGCAAGAGCGATTTCCCGTGCATGATTTATCCCAGCAACGGTGTGTTGTGATACAGTAAGTCACAGCTGCAGTCCGAAGGAGAAAAAAGGAGAGAAAGTTCACACATGGCGGTAAGTGGAGGTGTCAGCTCTTCATGCTCCGGCAGCTCTCTGAGACGTCCGCGGGCACAGCGATCTGCAGGCCGCCCGTCCTGCACTCTTTGTTATTAAGCAGGTCCAAGCAAAACACAAAGGGATACTGTGTTTTTTATATGAGTAATGCATTAACCTGCTCAGGAAAAGTTCATGTTAAACGTATGGGCTCGGACAGCACAAGATTTATGGCGATGGCTACAGAAATTATGCTTTTCTTCCCCCCAAAGGCACTTTAATTGTGTAATTATTGCCAGCTGCTTTTCATTTGCGGTCGCCGTTAATTAGAGCCCGGGGTCTGCAGTTCAAGTGCTGGGTCTCTCTCCCTCTCTCTCCCTCTCTCTCCCTCTGCCTGATAAGTCCAGTTGTCCTGGGGCGGCGGCGGCGGCTGTGGCGGCGGGCCTGAGATGATTAGCCAAATCCTCAGAAAAACTCATTTGTTATTCAAGCTTTACCCAGCAGCCTCCTGCCGGGCCGGAGAAAGAACCCCGCAGCCCAATTTCCTCCACATCCTCCACTTCTTATCCCTCCAACTCATCAACAGCAATTGTCCTCAAATAAGAAGCAGCGATATCTGTGTTTGCTTTCCTTATTAGGCCCCCAAATGCAGGGAAAACGTATCAGAAGTGGGGGGCCAAGGGGGCCCCCTGGCACCTGATATTCTGAATTAATCTCTTCCATCACATTTTACAGTGGATTCCTTCAAGCAAACAGCAGGGGGTGTAGAGGTGGAGGTAGACGGATGGACACGAGGGTGGAGGGAAGACCGTGAAGCAAATATATTTGTTTCCTAATCACCAGATTGATATTCAAGTCAAACTCGTCTGAGGCCACAAATGAAGTGTGAGCCTCCAGGTTCGACCGTCGTCCTGCTGCCACTTTGCTTTCTCTAGGTTACACAGAGGATTTGGGTTAAAGCTTCAGGATCAGGCCTTTATACAGACTCCAGTCTCCACATATGCAGAGTCACAGCATCAGGGGACGAGACTGTCTGCCTTTGGTATTTTACTTTGAAAACAAGACCTTTAAAAATAGAGGTTCAAAATTTTAATATACATGGAAATACGTACATTTTTAAATCATCATCATAAGCACCAGAAGTGTCAGATACAGCAGCATTAATACAAATAATGTTTTTTTTTTTATCTTTACTTGTTTTAGGTGGAGCTGAGGAATCATGAGTTGGCTAAAAACAAAGATGGGATTAACAATTGTAAAATGTATATGATGAGAAATCAATCTATATTCTCACCTTTGAAAGAAAATGTGCATTAAAAGCACTGACAGTCTGACAGCATGTTTGTGTATTTGTTGTGTGTATTTGAATAGAGGGCAGGTAATAGTATCGTGTTTCTGCTCCGTGATCCTTTTCACTGTGTCACTTTGTTAAACATTGCAGCTGATATTGTGTGTGAAATTTTCTGATGATTGAATGACTAAATGCTGATTTTTTTCCCCTTTTCTTTCACGACACATTTTTTTTTTTTAATTGATTTTTTTGAAACTGTGTCCACAAATATAAAACTAGAGTATCCTGTGGAGAAAGAGAAAACATTAAAATTGTTTTTAAAAATGTTTTTATGGTCAAAAGTTTGAATTAATCTCCCAGTCTGACATGAGATCAGATGTTCGTCAGCAGCCGACAGTAAAAGCAACAGAACAGAAACAGGATCCTGGTTTCACTGAGGACACTGAGCTCAGTTTCTAGGAATTTGAGGTTTATAGCAACATGAGGGGATTTGACTGTTAAAACATACTTACAAATACTGCCTGGCTAATTCTATTATTTAAAAAAAAAAAAGTATATCAGGGGACAATTGATTTATTACATTTATGGCACCAGATATGGTAAAAGCTAGTTTTTGTTAATAAATAAATAAAGGATTTTTGGCAGCACGGAGACAAGGAGACAAGGCGTTCAGGCAGCTATGGTTTATTTTACAGGTCTGTAATTTCCTAGAAAGTTTCTTGGAAAGAACCACAGTGTAATCTGCTACTAAATGGTGACACTGTTATTTTTATGTAAGGATTTTAAAAGGAATATTTGGATACACATAAATGCTCAATTTCACTACAACTTACAACAAAGAGAACAAATCCAAAATCCAAGTAATAACAAATGTGGAGACTGTTTTTGTTGGAGTGGGTGAAAACTCAAGACCCACAAAACCCCTGATATGTTAAAATATTAAATATGTGACCCCCAGTGTGTCTGTAAAGACACAGTGTGAGGCTGGCAGTGATTTGAGCTCATTAAGATACATATAAATTATGACGTGTTCAGCACACGACTGTTTCAAATCTGAATAATCACATCTGCTAAAAAAATCCAAAACGTAAAATAGACGACGTTAATGAAGGAAAGCAGACAACTTTTCTCTCCTTAACTCGCATAGCGTGTTGTTGTGTAAACAGCAGCAACTGAAAACAAAATGGCTGGTGTCGGGGGGCTAAGTGCTGGCGTCCTCCTCCTCCGCTCTGGGCTCCGGACAAATGGTGAAGCACCTGACAGAGAGCGAAGAGAAGCATCCCGCCGGCCCCCTCTGTGTCACACGTGAATGCGAATGCTTTCATGAGCTATTTGCCACACAAAAAGGAAAAGTCAAGAATGAAAAAAAAAAAAAAAAAAACACATATCTGGAGACGCGGGTGTAGCACAGGCTTCCCAGCATGCTTTGAGTTGATGTATGTGTGTTTGTGTGATTGTGTGTGGTGGAGTTGACAGGTCTGACAGGGGCTTGATATTTTACTCATGGAAATGATGCCCTCACCCAACCATCAGTGTCACACTCTCCCTGGGTGTCCATCACAGGCTTTGGAGGAAGAAAAAAAAAAAAACCAAAAGGGGGAAGAGACGTTGTAAAAAGGATGTTTTTAATGTTTGGAGTGCCCGGCCGATTGGCCTGTCAGTGGACGGGAAGTGGTGAGAACTGACACACATGTGATTACCTATGCATTAGGGGAGATGATAAGGGCCTTACAGCTCAGGGAAGCTTCAAAAGTGCTGTGAAACATTAAGGCAACCTAGCATCGAATGCATTATAGTATAGGCCTGTTTATCTGAAGCTTATGTATTCCAGCTTTCATAATGCTGGATGAGATGTCTGTGGTTTGCAGTTGTTGAATAATGCACCAACACAAAGTGGTGAATTGTGAGGCTTTCTGCTCAGTCTCTCTCCTCTACAGTCTGCACAATGTTTGTTGTGGTTATTGCAGCTCAAAAGAAAATTCAGCAGCTTTGTTGCTGCTGTTGTTACAAATGTCTGAAAATGATGTTAACAATCAGTGCGTCTTCCCTGGGCACAGAGAATGGAACCAAACATTTATTTGTCCATGATAAATGATTAGGATTTAGACGAATATTCTTTTTATGCAAACCTTGTGTGTTTTTTCTGGCTAAATTAGCGCTCACTCACACTGAAGTAAGGTCCATAACTGGACTTTTAAAGGGCCCATATTATATAAAGGTCAACTGCTATGTCTTCTTTGATCATAAATCAGGTCCAGGTTCTATATTAATACTGTAAAAGTATCAAAGGTCTCAGTCTACAGCGAAGTGCTCACAGCCTGTTTTCAGAAACTGAGCCTTAAAACCAGCTGTCAGTACTTCTGGAACTTTGTGATGTCACAACAAAGCAGTCATCACCCTCAGCCATGGCCAAGACCCTGGACCCACCGTCCGACACTGCAGGATTTGGTTTCTCTGAGTGTTTACCTGAAATCTGCTCTATTTTTATTGGCTCACTCAGAAAACAGGCAGAGATTCAGATCCTCTCTTCTGATTGGCTGACTGGCCTGTTGTTACTGGACCTCCAGAGAGAAGCCTGAGAGAGGAGATGTAAGATGTTATCTTACCATCTTACTATAATTATGTTAGGTTATAATAAGGTTGGTTAAATTAATTCATTAAAATCTTAAATATATTTAGATAAAAAAAAACAAGTGCTCTTTTTAATTTTTTTTTTTTCAAATTTTATATTTCAGTTTTTAAATTTGCATATGCTGCATTTAAATTCTATTTCTTTCTATCTTGGCCTGAAGTGTGTGGCCTTCTTTTCTTTGTTGTTTCCTGTTCTTGTGATTAAATGTAGAAGTGGTCGATGATAAAATGTTATTACTATTATGCTGAAATAATTATATATATATATGATAACATATATTGGAAAAAAGGATTAAGTGTTGTATGAAGAGAGGTAAGGTCTGGTTTCCAGCAGATATGTGATAGCTCTCGCTGGGATTTTTCTATCCACTTAACTGAAGCTTTTCAACAAGCAGAGTTATCAGTAAGAGTCCACAGATCACACTCATACACAGTTGGATTGTGAACGTAGTGGGAGAAGGTCATTTAAAGGGAGCATTCATCAAATGGAGGCTGACTTGTGCCTGATGGCCATTTTCAAATACCTCATTAAGAGTCCTCAGTCTTTGGGACATTTTGACTGCTCCACATATGTTTTAAGAATCAGCCTCCGTGCGACTGGTGAGGTTCACTTTCCCTCTGAGCTGCAGTTTTTAAAAGCTGATTGTCTCCAAATCAGCGAACGGGCAGAGCGTGTTAATGCAGCGCCTCAACATAGCAGCTCAGGACCCGAACAGCCAAACTGGGGATATTTTCTGACACTTACATAACTGAGTCAGGAGAGAAAAGGCCTGGGGCTGTAGTGTTATGGGCAAAGATATTTCCCCACAAGTGAACATCCATTAGTCAGGTCATCTTTGGATCCCACTCAGAAAAAATACTTAAGTTTGAGCTGCTCTCACTCTTCACCATGTGCTGAGAGAGTCTTGCCTTGCTCTGCTCTCACTCAAATGAAAAGTACCATTGTTGGGAATTAATGTTCAAAAAAAAAAAAAAAAAAAAAAAAAAAAAGACAGGGGTGGGAAAAAAAAAGTATATACAGAGACGAGGGAGGGAGGGATCTTGATTTTTACAAAATCCAGGCCTCCAGAGCTAAAAGTTGGGAGAAATACCCTTGATAGTTCTTTTTATGAGGGGTTTGAAGTTCTCGTCTTGTAATAATATATAATGCCTGTCTGGGTCATCTGCAGTGAAGCGGCGGCCGTGACCTGGGGCAATTACAGACAGGCATCAGCGAAGCCTCCCTTTAAGTCCCGCCGCGTCTGAATTCTCCTGACAGTGCATATTACTCTGCTGTCAGGGCACAGCCACTACACGCGGCTTCTTGGGGCCAAAAAGCCTGCAACTCGCTAATGTTTGGCTGTGTCTGAAAGTGCAGAACATTATAAATCTAATAGGGAGAAACACCTCTGCTTTAAGAAAGAAAAAAAAAAAAAAGAAAAAGATGGAGGGGGTGGGTGGG
>CM076661.1:20833388-20858388 GCA_038496675.1 Rachycentron canadum
GGGGGGGGGGGGGGGGGTAGATATGTCACAAACTGCCGTCCAGCACCCGACTATTAGAGTTGGGGCTGAAATTCCTGGGAGATGGAAGGGGTGACAAGGTCTGCTGGAAATCTGACAAACAAATCTTGTTGTTTTTACTCACAGGCATGTTTCTCATTTGCGTTGCAATTTGTTAATTCAGCTAACATTCTCATAAAGCGTGGTTCTTTCACTGTGAAGGTGTTTGCCAAGCGGACGGTGGGTATTTGGGTTGGATCGCTCAGATAAATGCTGGTTATGTGCGATTTTCTTTTTTACATCTACTTTCTTTTGCGCCTGCGACAAAGGTTAAATGGGCTTTTCTGAACATCCACATGCAGCTGTCTACGTCTGTGTGGCCGGCCTGTACAATTTACACCGTCCCCATCCCGCCACCCAGTGAGAATAACAGAAGACACGGCCGACTCATTCTGACAGTAAACGTATGATCCCTGTTTTCAATCCTAATCCTTGCAGATTTATCGGTGCCTTCCTCTGCGTACGTCCTGTGTTTTCACTCTCCCGTTCACCCTTGTGCAGGAACCTATAACAGGGTTCAGCAGCCGTTTATTAGCTCCAGCTGCCTGACTCCATATACTTTTATGGGATAGCAAGAATCCTCATCCTTAGGTCGCTGTATTACAGCACCAAAGGTGAGCCGCTGGTTTAAATTATGTAACAAATACTACCTGGTTTAGTCCAACTGAAGGAGGATGGAACATTAGGTACCAGGAAAAGACATTTCCAAAGAGCACGCGGCAATTTCAAAGGCTCAGTTCACAAGTCAGACACGTAACGATAAGGAACTATTATGGTTATGGGAAATAAAGTGTAGTTAAGATCTGGTTAGATTTAGGCGACTAAAACACTTGGTTAAGGTGCAAAAGAGATTGTGATTGTGGCATGAACTGCAACGGCGAGTAATGAGGTACAAAATAAACCATTATGCAGGTCATTCCTTGGCAACAAAAGCTTTTTCTCACTGACACTTAGTGACGTCTGGTCATTTGGTTTTTGGTACAAACTTATGCTCCCAAAACCTTGCAGCTACTATAAAGATCTTGTTCACCAGAGAGTCAGTGTAAATGGTCAGGTCAAAAGCTCCTGTCATAGAGTAACCAAAAAAAAAAAATCCTGTACACTGTTAAACCACTCGTACTCATATTTGACATTTTCACATTTTCCTCATGTTCACAAAACCACAGAAAATGCATTTCACTAACACGGTCTTCCAAAACCAGTGTCTTTTCTGCAGAGTGTAACACATATCTTGCTGTCAACAGCTTTCATAGGGACCATTTCCTTAGTAGAAAGTAGTTCCAATGAAAACGGCCTGTGGATTATCGAAAAAGACCATTTCTGTTCAGTTTTTCAAAAGTCAAGCCTTCACTAGAAACCTCAGAGGATAGAACCATCTGCATGACAGTATACCATGCATCTGTCCATCTGTCCATCCATCTGTCCATCCATCTGTCCATCCATCCGTCCATCCATCTGTCCATCTGTCCATCCATCTGTCCATTTGTCCATCCATCCGTCCATCCATCTGTCCATCTGTCCATCCATCCGTCCATCCATCTGTCCATCTGTCCATCCTTCTGTCCATCCATCTGTCCATCCATCCGTCCATCCATCTGTCCATCTGTCCATCCATCTGTCCATCTGTCCATCCATCCGTCCATCCATCTGTCCATCTGTCCATCAATCTGTCCATCTGTCTGTCCAACTGTCCATCTATCCATCCATCCATCCGTCCATCTGTCCATCCATCCGTCCATCCATCTGTCCATCTGTCCATCCAACTGTCCATCTGTCCATCCATCCGTCCATCCATCTGTCCATCCATCCATCCATCCATCTGTCCATCTGTCCATCCATCCGTCCATCCATCTGTCCATCTGTCCATCCATCTGTCCATCTGTCCATCCATCTGTCCATCTGTCCATCAATCCGTCCATCCGTCCGTCTGTCCGTCCAACTGTCCATCTATCCATCTGTCCATCCATCTGTCCATCCATCTGTCCATCCATCTGTCCATCTGTCCATCCATCCGTCCATCCGTCCATCTATCCATCCATCTGTCCATCCTTCCGTCTGTCCATCCAGCTATTTTCATCATCCATCTATCTCCTTCTGAAATGATAGTTATACCACAAGAGATAAAAGGGAAGAGTCTGTGTATGTACTTGAGGAATGATTTAGGTAGTCAAGTTGTTCTGTATGTTTGAATTTGTTTGAATGAATTTGTTTGGTTAGATATATATGTATATATATGTGTGTGTGTTCACCTTTCCCCTGGTGTAACGGGGGGTGGCCCTCACATGTCACGCTCTGGTCCTCGTCTTCGACTCCTGGTGCTGTGTGGTGAACTGGCTCTGAGTATTGCATAACACTCAGATGGGGGGAATGGGAGACGGTATTTTGTTTTGGTTGGTTTTGTTTTATTTTGTTGATATAGTTGATTTATTTTTTATTGTATAATCTTTTTAGCTTTCTTAGTGGTTTCTGTAGCCCCTAGTGGCAATTATGGTTTTCCCCCAAGATATATCATCGTGTGAATCACTGAAATTGCCCCGTAGTACACATATCTGGATCGAACACACATTTAATCTTTTGTCAGAGTGCTGCAGGATGGGTGGCGATTGTGGCAATGCTGTTGGTTATGTTTGGTTTAGTTGTTTAATCTTTCTTAAAAGCTTTTTTGATAAAACAAATAAACTTTGTAATCTTGAGGGAATTCCTTGTCGCTGGTATCATTATTAAGGGGACCTGTGTACAATTTACAGATTAGCTTTGAAAGGGGCAGTGGAAGTGGGTGTTTCGATATAAATAATGCATGGTGCTGTTTGGATTAAACGGATACCTGGCTGCAGTATTTCAGGCTGACTGAGTGTGTTAACTCAGTGAACAACACTGGTAGTATACCTGAGCTGTGGGGAGGACTGGGAAGAGGGGGTGCTGGGAGGCTCTATTTCAACCGAAATAGAGCCGTCTAGAGTTACATGAAGACAACCTCGGCAACCCTGTCTTAACAATTCAGTCTCTATCCCACTAGGTTTTGTGCTTCTTTGCTAACTTGACTTTAAAGCCCTAAATATACGTGGTTCGTTGGACTTTTATTGTCCAGGTTTTGGAAAATTGTCTTTGCCTGACAAAAGACCAATAGAAAAAGACAATAAATAAAACACAATGTGATGTGGATGTAGAATAAAAAGTATCACTTTGGTTTGAGTTAGGGAAAATGGTGGTTTTGGTTAAGTTGCCATTTTGTGCTATTGACGTTTTTGAAATCCAATCAATTTAATCTACATTTCTGTGATGTTTCATTGTGTATAAATATATGGGTGCGCACGTTTCATGTTTGGTTCCAAATTTGTTTATGTAAGTGTTCAACTTCTGAGCTCAAGTTGGGAACAGAACCACACAAGATGTTCATATAATCACATCAGTCGCACCCGGCGGAGCGCCCAGAACTCGACTCCGTAGGTGAACCGAAGGATCACAGGTCATCTAACCGTGTCTGAATCCAGGTTTTCCATTGGTGGCATTGGGGGGGGGGGCAATGAGGGATCAAATAATGCAACGATCCTTCCTAAGTTCACACTATCTGGTCGGGTGTGTGGAGGTGCGAAAGTTAGCAAGGTTTAAAAATTTTAAACTACTCCATTGGTCCTCACGGAGAAACTGTGTACTGTAATCTGCATTTATACAACTCATTGTGTCAGACACTGAAAATACAGGGCGGCAGCAAGGGATGGGGGGGTGTCAGTCATCACACTGTGTGGCTGCTGGATGACATGTTGTACAAACTAGTTTAGTGGTTCCCGACCTTTTCCAACTTTTCCAACTCAACTTGAAAAATCTCAAAAACATCAGCGGCAACTTCTTATTTGAATGTTAACAAGGAAATATTAAGGACTGAACTTAGAGCAGAGGAAACATAGACTAGTAAACAAATAAACATCATGATGACGTAAAAGTTCCAATCATTGGCTCATCGCAGTGATAGGATTTAGTGGGAGAGTAAGAATTATACATTTTTAATGTTCATAAAGATTATTTTGCACATTGCACCCACAGCCCACCAGGGGCCCACGGGCCACAGGTTAGGAACCTGCTTTAGCTGATATAGTCAAGAACAAAAATTTTCAGAGGAACATGTCACTTAGGTGAGAAAACTAACACTTCAGCTCTGAAGAGTGGTCGCGGTGGGTCATGGTGGTCATCCCTGTAAAATCCTCTAAACCTCAGACTTGTTTGATCAGAAACAAAATTGACTTGACAAGACCTTTTGATGGACCCAGTTGGCCACAGGTCGACTATGTTCATGATTATGTGTTTTTCGGTTTATCCTGCCCCCCCATATGTGATGATTGTATATTTATGTGTGTACTTGACTGTAATCTGGCGGTGGATTACATCACACCCCTGTGGTTTTCCAATTACCCCAGTAACAGACCAGGCAGTGGTAATGACCTGTGAGAGCTCAGTTCTGCTTTCTGGCTACGTCCACCCTCAGTAAACCAGTTTGACTTTGGGTGTCTGTCAGAGCCTGCCTGTATTTACACATAACTCAAACAAGTGGGGGTCTGCTCCCTGTGTGAGGTACTCTGGATCTCACTGACAAGACCAAGGTTGCTGAGCCCTCTCTCAGCCTAGACATGCTAATACCGGGAGGCTACGCTGATGGAAAAGGATAATAAAGCAATTTCTTTGTCAACAGTCAGATGTGGATGACGTTGAGCTGCTGCATCTGGAAAGGAATGCTGATTTCTTAAGAGCTGTTGGTCTTTTTTTTTTCCTCAGGCCTGATCAATAACGTCCCAACCCCAGTGCCCTAGAAAATAATTCAGATGAAGTGGTCCCATTTTGAGCCTATTCATCCCCTCCCATCCTCATCCTACTGATTTGTAGGTAAATCATGGCTGTCAGTATAGTAGCAACCCTGATTAAAGTTCAGGGGTTTAATAGATCATTTTAAATAACCCCCAAATTACTCCCCTCTCCCCAGCCGATCCACCTGGACCCTTGCCCTGGGTGCATGGCAGTTTTCAGCCGTCGCGGGGCGAGCCAAGTCCAACCTCGTGGTTCCTGCTTATTCCCCCAGGACGGAGCGCTGCCGGCCTAGACCAACATTCTCAGCTGTGTTCAATCTGCTCTGAGACAAGCTGGCTATGAGAAAATGCAAAGGGTAAAGGCACTTGTGAGCACACGCACAACATACAACACACAACACGCACACACACATACAGGAGGAGAGACATGGAAAATCTGGACAGTTAGCACGCTTTGTTCACTTGGTTCAGCTGGAATCTGTCCAGAAACACCCTGACACACACACACACACACACACACACACACACACACACACACACACACACACACTCACACACACAAACACACACACACACACTCATATTCACCCCACCACCACCTCCACCCCCCCAGTTCCCCGGGTGACTGGAGTCCTCTCCAATTAATTGTGTTTAACCATTCTAATCACACTTTAGCACATTAATCCTATTTTCAATCCAAAACACATCTGAAACGACCGGCATGTGGCCTGCTGATTTTTTTTTTTTTTTTTTTTTTTTTTTTATTGCCACCGCAAATCAGATGAAACCCAGAGCCGGCTGCAGGCCTCAGCTTCAGCACTGCACTCTCACTGAACTTGGACTTTTCAATCTCTTTTTTCCCCTCCTCAACCCGTAGGTAGAATTTATAGCATGATGCTGATGCTTTCGCTCAAAATATGCCCCTGCAGAATTTAACAATTACCTCGGATGAGGTAATAAGTAAAAGGCTTGGTATGAGGAAGTCCAGTTTTTTTTTTCCCCCTGCTTTGCTTGATTATGTTGTATTATTGTGTGTTGTGTGGATACAGTCACAGTATCTTATCAGTTTGACATCCTAAGTCACCAAGACAGCCAGATAATTTGAGCCCAATCCATCTGCTGTTGGAGTACCCCTGGAGGCAGGTCATGATACTGTATTTACACTCTCATTTAATGCTCTTGGAAAACATCTGAGCTGTATAATTTCACTATGGATCATCTGGAGGCTAACAGTTATCAAGAAGAGGGAGGTTGTTGTTCTGTGAAATTACGTCTTTGGGGTCCTAAAAGAAAAGGGGTTTTCTGCTTTTTTTTTTTTTTTTTTTTTTTTCTTGCTGCTCGGAGACTTTCACATTGGCAGCAGTGGAGGTGTTTAGCGCCCCCAAAGGTTCCTCCTTGGAAAGCTCTTGAAAAATCACAGATGTAACCTCTCTTGGAGCTCTTAAAACCTCACAGCCGAGGGTCCTGTAAAAGGTGCTGGTGCATTGATAATTGAGCCCCGCAAAGCAAACAAAGCATCAGAAATGGCGTTTTAATGGGCACTTTTTTTTTTTTTTTCGAGCTCTCACTGCAGCGCCGGTAGAAACACACAGGACATTAGACTAATTGAGTTTTAGAGTTGATATAAAACTGGCTGAGCGATATTCAAAATTATGAAAATAAACAAAAGGGCTACTCATAAGAAAACAAATGGCTCGGGCGCTGAGTAAACGGAGTGACATCACTGAGTCCTAGCTCAGCATGTGGGCAGAATGATGTAATGGGAGCTGGAGCAGCTTGCCTGCCATTGACTCCTCTAACCTTCAATCCATTCTAACCCCCACAACCCCCCCCCCCCCACCTCTCCCTATAACCCAGCCACAGACGTACTTGAATTAATCATAGGTTCATTAGTGCAGAGAGACAAGCCTTTAACTTCAAATATTAGACGCAGGAAAAAAAAACAGTCGTGATGGCAAGACAAGTCCTCTGATTAACATAATGTTGAGAAAACAGACATTAATCCACGAGGAAGTGGGAGACGCCTGCACGTCTCTTAGTTAGCTGCAAACGCACAGGGGTTAAACTCACTGTCAACATCTGTCGTCAGGAGCACTTGGTGGGATTGGAAGTCAAAACAATCAAATTTACATTAGGCAGATCCTCTGAGGCTCTGTCAGGTCGGATGGGGGTCGTCGGCAGCTCCTTCCTCCTCACGGCTTCTGCTCTGCTCCGCACTGTCAGCTGTGACACCTCATATAGACAGGTGTGTGCTTTTCCAAGTCATGTCCAATCAGCGGAGTTTACCACCGCGTGGACTCCAATCAAGGTGTAGCAGCGTCTTAAAGATGAAGAAGAAGAAATGGGAGGCATTATTTCCAGGAACCGCCAAATCTCAAGTGTCTGAATACTGATACGTTTTTTCCCTTTCCAATACATTTGCATTATGGGATTGTTGTTGTTGTTTTTGGGTGCATCATCAGAGATTTTTTTCACTTTTCCGGTTCTCTTCAAACGTGTTTACTTGAGACTGTCCTGTAAAAAGCGAGGCTATAGGTCGCCTGTCAGCTGGTTGTTATGACCAGTAGTTAGGTTTTGTTGCTAGGCAACACCTAGCGGTCATAGTTACTATGACAGGAGCAATGGAAAAAGAGCGGTGACGTAGTTTATAGATCAAGAAAGTCCACGTTAGGAGGAGGTTGAGGTGGATGGATGGGTTGACAAAACACAGGAATATGATACTGGAGAGCTGTGTTTGATTCCCATGTGAAAGTAGCAGTTTATGTTGTTTCTCAAAGTTAACCAATTTGTATTATAGTAACCGTGACAACAAAGATTGGCTGATGTTGATGAAGCGACAAAGGTAGGAACACCGCTCTCGCTATAGTCCATGTTTTTATTATTGTAACCATGACAACCAAGGTCCAGTGTACCTGCTGTCACAGGGACGCTGTTTCAGGAGACACTGCTGGAACTCGTATCAGGAGGGTTGAAGAAAAGGACGTGTGTGGTTGCTCCAGTTGGAGCCACTGGTTGGGTTATTTACTTAATCCTCAAATGTAAAAATTGTTTCCAAAACAAAAGCAGTGCACTTGACTTTAGTTTCATTTCATTTCGTGTCAGATTATCTTAGATGCAACTGTTTTTAATCCTTTATTGACTTATTCAATTTAGACTTCATTTATATAGGTCTCACTACAGTGGCCTACCAAGACGCCATGCACCAGTGAGGAGTGAAGACGCGTTCAGCAGTGTTTATGGGCGTCACACCTCCACACCCTGATGCTCCCCGTACGCAGTTCTTGTTGTGGACTGTTGTGGCCGTGGACTGGACTGGATTTCCTCAGGCTGTCTGTCCCTGGCCAGTGTGACCAGAGTGCTTAGTCATGACATAATGCCCGCTGGAGTGGTGCGGGTGCACGTGGTCAGACACAGTGGGATTGGATCCCGGCCTCTTGGAACAGACCTCCTCTCTAAATTGCACACTGCAGAGAGAGACGTCCAAATAGAAACAGATCCGGTTACCTTTGTTTGGTCACTGAACGGTCAGCAGGGGTCACAGTGGGAATGAAAAGCAAGAACTCACTACTTGTGGTTTATTTAACCATGACCATAAAAACGATCAGGGCCAGTCCTTTTTGGGGCCCAAAGTAGTCCCAACCATCCACCCCCCTCTCTGCCCCCACAGCATCTACGAGTTCAGTTTTGTTTCAGATTGTGATACCGTGATATTGAAAGACATCACAATGTTGCATCACTGCTGTGCAATGCTGTGCAGTGTTTTGTGCGTTTTACACAATCCGTCTTTTACAAATGAAAAGCTGGATTGAAAACAATAAAACGCACACACTCAGTTTAAAGCATGCATGGGTTTTGCTGCTCCGGTGTCTGGTTTGTTTGGCAAACGTCAGTGAAACTGAGTTTATTCTGTGTCTATCACAGAATGTGATGTCACATTTGACATGGTTGTTGTTATCTGCTTGTGGTCCATTTCATATGACCTAATGATGATGTCGTCACGGCAACTGACTCAGGGGAATCTTGGCAAATAAATTTGACATAAATCCTGTTTGTCATCATTATGTAATTGTCAGGTCAACCCAGTGGCCCATGTTCAGCAAACACAGTCTTTTAAACAAATCTTTGATTTAACTTTTTCATTCTCCTGAAAACCTTTCTAAAATGAAAATGAATAAACTATTAGGTACAATTATACTTTGAAATTACATAAAATAATTTAAAATTAAAAAGCAACATAATGTATTTTATGTTGTTAAAAAACAACATAAAATACAATTATAGGAAATCATATGAAATTACATAAACGTATTTAATATTACACACAATAATAATAATAATAAAATAATAAAATAAAAAAGAATGTTAAATTATGTTAAATAAAATACCATTTCTAAATATTTTCATTTGCTCATTTGTGGGTGCACCCTGGGGACCATGAGGCTGAAAGCCTACTCTCATAGAAAAACCGCATCCCTCTTAATGCCTTAATATATTATTTATAGATGTACATAAAAATGTACATGTGTGGTTGAAAAGTGTAAGTGTGTTAAAAATGCTCTGAAATCATCTGAAAACTTTGATAAATAAATCATTGTGAGATCAGTCGAAAAATGCTTTTGTATAAATTATTATTTACAAATTAGGTAAAATAGAAATTACTTGTTAAAAACACTCATTGTGAAAAGAAATTGGAAAAAAAAAAAAAAATCTAACCCAGTCCTTTGGTTATTTCACAATTTCAATGTTATGCACAGTTTATATGTATATATAAATATATCCATGTACAGTATATATTTCTATGTCTTTATGATTTTTTTTTCTTTAATGTGTTAATCAGCAAACTATACAGGAAAACTTTTTCTGAAAGATATATATTAGCTGTGTATCTCACAACAGCAGGTTTGATCATTGGCATCAATAATCTTAACTGTATAAATCATTCAAATCATGAACACACAGGATTCAGCGCTCACCTGGAAACACAACACCAGACTTTTCTCTTTCTTCAGCTGAAGAAATTCATTCAGTCCGTCAGCAACCGCACTGACGAGATCGCTCTGACTCTTACCAGATGTGCTGATAAGAACAGCACTTGCGGCCAAGTGATAGCACAGGCTGGCATCTTATCTGTGCCTTTGTTGTGTTGTGGGCAACTCCTGTCTGTCCAAAAAAACACCACGCAGTCGACAATACTGCGCTCATCCAGCTGTGAGTCCACACGTCTTTAACTGAGCCACAGTCATCAGATGTTGGTCAGGGCTCTGGTGTTTGTCAGAACCTGTAGTGATCAATGGATCACTGTGTGTGCAGAATTTTTATTTTTTATTTTTATTTTTTTTCAGTATTTGCCGTTAGCCAGCCAGGTCATAGTCAGCGTTGGTAAAGTGCTTCATACAGCTTTCCTCTGCCTAGTGAAAAGATTTTTTTTTTTTTTTTTTGTTTCATCCTGAAAACCTCACCAGTAAAAAGGATCGCGTCATTAGCCACCACACTTATTGGTCCCAGGCAGCTAGATAACATTATGTGCCCTAGGGCACTAAGAAATACATACAATTGGTTGACAATGATGACTTAATCTTGGGTCTGCAACATAAAACTAATATTGATTGCTTTATGTGTTACTCTATATTTATGCTAAGTGACATCCTGGTCTCTATGAAGAACCACAGGCTGAGACAGCACAGCCAGGTCCAGCTCCAAATAGTAGGTTAATGAGTGTACATTATGATAATAACTGAAAGCTGTTTCCAAAAAAGAAATCATTTTAATAACTTATAGATTATTTTAACAATAACATAATGACTAATTTGTAATATTTTATTCATTAAAAATAACAGAGGAGGTCCTGACAGGCCTCCACTGCTATTTATTTATATACTTAATTTTGAAGAACTCTGGCCTCGTACACTTTAGCCGAACTCAGTATTCACTGCAAACCAAACCTCTAGAGTGACAGTTTCCACAGATCGTAACGCAGTCAGTGATTGGCTCTTCGAGGAACTGCAGATCAATCTCACTGAGTCTCATTGGCTCAACGAGATTCATCCAAAACACTAGTGACAGCTTTGATGTCACTCGGTCATTTGAATAGATGATATGAAATGGTCTGCAGTGTCTCAACTCTGACTCTTTGAAATATTCACAAGCCGAAAAAGGGGCTTTGAGCGGGCTAGATTTTTTTCCCACTCAGCAGTGGAACAGCATGAAAAAAAAATATCTATATTAACTTTACACATGGTCTGAGAATGACTCTTTGTTTCCTCCCTTTTCCACAGCCACCACTTAAAGCTGTGCAGAATAAATAAGCTGGCAACACAAGGAAACACTAGAGAGACAGAGTGTGTTCTCTGGAGTTGTGCCACTGCTCAGTTGTCAGTGTGAATGTAAGTAGGCCGCAAGTGTGAGCAATCACTGGAAATTATATGCTTTTAGAGGGATTTGATATAAAGGTATTAAGCCGGTCTGAGATGTTTGGCAGCCCAAATCGATGGGAATTATATTCATGGACATGATATGCACCACAACTGTGGCTTCTTGTCAATTCCATCGTACTGCATATTTTCCGACTGTTTGTGAGTGTATGAAGTGGATCCCAGCAGATTGGTGTAATAGGATAAATGCGTCTATGGAGTGGGCCTGGGCCCGGTGAGGGCACCACATGGTAGGTGGGATGGAAACTCTACTCTTCAGCCTGTCTGCCTTTCCCAGTGCCTCTGCTCGCCATGTAGCATCTCTGGAAACTTAAGAAAGCCTCTAACAGGGCTGCTGAAGGGAGGATGGTCAGGATGAGCCGGGCTCGAATCCACTTAGACTCCACTTTTCTTCTTCGCTTTCACCAGCCTTTCTTTAGACTTCAAATGCTAAAAGGCCTCTGCAATGAGGGTGTACGACAAGTTAAAAATGATGCCTGCTGCATTTAGCATGCGGGACACCATAGTTCAGTCTACCATCAACTCCGAGTGTGGCCAATTGCAGTCGGCACACAGCCATTGCAATCAGATCCAAATTTCAAGCTTGGTTTAGCTCGGCGTCCGACGTGGTTTCTCCGAGCACGCCATACGAGGGTGTTGTGACAGCGTGGCCCTGGTTATCAGGTCGTGAAACGGCTGTGATGGAAATGATGAGATCAATCACGGTGTCTGTGTGTGTGAGATCACTGCACAGCTGTAGAGGTGATCTGCTCCTGCTACCTCAGGATTGATTGTAAATGGTCGACCCTGACACTGAAACTCAAGAGGCCTCGGAGCCGCGGCGTTCCCTCCAGCCGCTGACAAACACGCTATGGTTCTCAGCAGTTTGTTCAAGTTAAATGCCCCCCCCCCTTTTTTTTTTTTTTTTTTTTTTTTTAAAAAGTCAGACCAAAAAATAAGCTGGAGCATAAAAGCACAGCCATTACCTCTGATTGTATCCCAGGAAAAGCTCATGAATCACGATGCTTTTTAACAGTGAAACTGACAGATATATTTTGCTTCTACTGAGGTGAGATTTATAGTTGTTACTTAAAATATTGAAGTGATTCATGCCACAATATTATTCTAAATATAGAGACAAAACTTTTACCATTTGCATGATGCAAACACTATGCAATGGTGGTCATATCCATGTCTGCACAGCCTCACTGTGTTGTTTTTATTCTACATTATTGCATATTTCACAGTGTATTACAGGAGGCGTGAATTCCTCTTCAATTTATTCCATCTCAGTTGTATTCATATAACTTTCAGATCTAAAGACAGTGAGTTTTTAGTTTCTTTTTTGCTTTTTCAAATACCATTATTATTATTATTATTATTATTATTATTAATAATAATAACAATAATAATAATAATATAAACTAAACCTGTACAATCGTGTTTTTATTGTCTTCCAAATATTTCCAAAACATGATGATGAATTTTTAAAGACACACATCGATTTTACACACTTCGTCACACCCGGGCCTTTTTACTTGTCTCGAGCAGAACTCTATTGACAGACTGTCCAGAACTGCGCTGACAGGCTTTTAACCAGAACCAAGAGACAGGACCACATCACTCCTGTTTTAGCCTCTTTACTCTGGCTGCCGGTATTTTTTTAGAGTAGATTTTAAGGTTTATTAATTACTTTTAAAGCTCTCTGTGGCCTTTCTCCTGTCTATATCTCGACAGTTCTTACTTCCCTGCACTAGACACCTTGAGATCCATAGTCAAAGCTTTTTCCAGTCTTTTGTAAAGGGGACAGAGTGTTTGCAGAATCTGTGACCTTCAAGAGCTTTCCATATTTTTTCTTTCCCTATAATTGTTTGATTTCTCTTAAAATTACTTTGTACAGGTTTTTGTGCAACTATTGTCTTAATTATTTGATCTGTTTTTCTTCTCTTGAAATCTATTGATCCTATTTTATTGCTGACTTTGTCAAGTATTTTAAATGCTCTATAAATGCAAGTAATTTCAGCTCTGCAAATAAATATTGCTGTTCATTATTATTATATTAGCTTAACAGCTCAACACTATAATTGCTGGGATCTGACCTTAAATGGAGTGTTTGGACTTTGTGTTTATGATTCCCTGTTTTATTTTGAAATGATTTTCCTATCTATCACATGTTCTTGTTCCTCCCAGGGTTTTCCTCCCTGCTCACTGTCAGCTCAGGTTGCTACTTCCTGTTTGGTGCTGGAGAAGTCAGCAGTGTTCACATCGTTGAATGTCACTATTTGCATGAACCAAGACTAAAAACTCGATTTTGAAGTTTGATAAAGTTTGATTTTATCTGAATGTCAAGACAAAAACAAAGACAGACTAAAGGCAGCTCAGAGAGTCACTGATCCGGACGACGAGATCAAAACTGTCAGGATTTTTTAAAGGCTGTTATAAGGTTGTGACGGTGAAGCCACTTGTTCCGTGTATATCTGACTCTGTTCAATGTGATACTGTAGCGTTACAGTAAAGACACAGTTTCTCTGAGCGTTTGCTCACTGAGCTGCACAAGTGGAAGTGGGGGGGTCCTTGTTTTGCATATACTTAAGTTCATTTTTCATGTCATGTGAAAAAGGTGTTTTTTTGTTTGCATAGTTCATATGAAACTAGCTGAGGTTTAGTGATGCTGTGTCCACCCTCCTCTTGTGTCATAATGGTTTGACCAGACATTATAGTATGTCCCCCTTGTGTGTTATTTAGTTGCTATATGTCATGTTGTTCTACTCCCCTGCAGGTCAGGCTTTAAGTTCAGCTCTTTTTACCGGTCCAGTTCATGAACTGATGATTTGTATTCTTATCTTCTAGGTAAAAAAAATAAGAATATGAACAAAAACCATACAAATAAATATTCTGTAAAAAAAAAAAAAGGGTGACAAACCACAGGTGAAGTTTGTAAAGTATTAAAAAAGTAATTTCTTTGAATTGAACAAGTGAAAGCAACACGACTTTAAATGAGAGGGAGCCTCTCTTATCTTATTCAGGTGTTTTCCTTTTTTTGTTCTTCCTTTTCCTTTCTTTATCCAGTGTTTATATTAATATTCTTATAAGCTATAGATTGGTAAGAGCTTTGCATTCAACAACGTCAGAAAAATCAGGTATTAGCTGACTCAGTATATCACCCAGGTCTTGGTCCAGACCGTGGTTACCTCTTGCCTCAACCACTGAAAGCTCTTCTGGCAGATCTTCCTCCATACACAGTGAAACCATCACAGATGGTCCAGAATGCAGCAGCTGCTCTGGTCACAAGCGCAGACTGTCCACTGGTTGTTAAAGAAGTCAGATTGTGTTGAAGTCTATGGGAAAATGTCCATACTTCTCCCTTGATTTATTAGCTCAGTAAATGTTTTCCGAATGAGTTTATGGTCTCAGTCTCTAGTTTCAAGTCTCCAATACAACATGATCTAAATGGACCATCATTTTTTAAATGATGGTCCATTTAGAGGAAAATAGACCAGAAAGCAGGGGATGAATTAGGGGGCGTGGTTACTGTGTGATTGACAGACTGTACCACACAATCAGGATAGAGTACAGAGCAGGTCAGATCCACCCCTCACTCCTCCTCAGCTCCACCTTCTCCTCCAAATGTTTTAATCTGGTTTCAGAAAAACAAAACAAAACAAAATGACAGTTGTCAACCCTGTGCTTGACGTCATGGTGTGTTGCCACTGAGTCCCATGTCACTCCTGCTCATTGACCTTCACCCATAACCCCTGAATCAAACTCAGTCACTAATGCTGCCTTCAGAGTGAATTCAGCCTTATTCTTAGACAACGTTCCTCTAATGAACGTCGTCTGTCATCACCATCCCTGCACAGGAGACCATCTCAGCCCAGACTCTTCTGCTCTGTGGTTCCCTGATGGTGGAACCAGCTCCTGAAGTCCAGCAGAGTAGGGACGTTTATCTCTGTCTTCAAGAGCCTGTTGAAGACTCATCTTTCCAGAGAGCAGCTCCTCTCCTAGACCTCCAACACCTGAAAATCAACCATTGGGGCAACTGGACCTTTATGTTCAGTAAACCGTCGGCCTCGGAGCCTCCAGGCTGCGCCAAACCAGGACATGATGTCAGTTAAAAATTTCATTATTTAAGAGTAAAAGCTTGTACAAGCATTTAGTCTCTGAATGTCTCTAGAAATGATTTGTCTCTGAAGAGAAATTGCCTGAAGAAAACATTCTCTCATTCTCAGTTTTTAACCCCGTCTGTTTTAAACTGTGACAGTGACAGGTTGTTTATTTCATTTCAAAATGGCTGATGACCAAAATTTCAATTTATTTTGCCTTTCCTGGACTTCCTCAGGGAGGCTCTGAGGCTCTCTCTCATTATTTAGGAGAAAAAGTTTTTTACTTTGTAATATTTCTTTCTCTCTTGTCTCTGGGCGTCCTGTGGAGGCTCTGTAGAAATGATTGAAGTTCCTTTTCGTTATATTGATGTCACTTTGGATAAAGGCGTCTGTCAAATGACTAAAAGTAAAATGTAAATCTAAGAACTTAATTCCACAATATCTACAACTGCCATGATCACATTTCCTCTCTTCAAATTGAAAAAAAACAAACAAACAAAAAACATGGACAAAACAGGAGAAATAACAGCAAATTGAGTAACTCGGACCACATGTAATGAATATGAAGCAAATGAAGCGTTATGGCAGGAGGTACGCTCCTTTAATCTCCAATACATCTCTATCAATACAATCAAATCCAGCCGAGGCCGAGGGCAACGTGCTCTGAACGGGGAGGTGCACGTTTGTACTGATGGTGCGCTCATGAGGTAAAGTTGACAAATGAATAGTTTTTTTTTTTTTTACATATTCCTCGCTGACATGCTGTTATTAAATTCTTATGTTTGCTACGTGAAGCTGACATGATGCAAAAGCTAAAATGCATTTGTGGAATTACAGCAGACGGCCTGAGCCATTACTCTGGATAACAGATAGCCTGCGTCTGATATGCATCTCCAACTTTCATTTCTCGCTCGGAGACTCCAGATTTCCCAGCCCTCATGTAGGGATAAGAAACTTTCATATTGCTTGTTCTGACGTGTGGGTGTGTTAAGATTGCCTGCCAATGAAAAGCCATTCGCCTTGTCAGAGGCTCTGTAGCTGCAGGAAAATGTATTTACTGTTGTGTTATGGATCCTGTGACGTCTCATCTCCAGGGGGACATCATGGAGCGGGGGAGAGAGCAGCTCCAGGTCTTTTACCTTTGGGTGACACTTCAACAGTCTCACTGCTGCATTTCTTAGTTTGGAGCTGTTACAGCAACAAACAGCGACCTCCTACATCACGTCTAAGATAAAAAAAATACCTGCGCAGGTTTGTCTCTAATTAAATGATAAGAGAAATGTCAGACAATGACTTAAAAATGCTACAATTTTTTTAAAAAAAGATGAATATATAAAAGAAAAAAACAAAAACAACAGCTAAATCTTTGAACAAGACCAGGTCCAAAACCTGATTATAAACACATGCTCACAAACACAAGGAAATGTAGCATTTTCCATTGGAAATGGCTGTCAGTCACATCTCATGGTCTTCCTCTGTAAATGAAGCTTGCTCAGCTGTCAGAGATCATGTTAGTTGCCATAAATAAATAAGCAGCTGAGGAAAACTGTGATGAGTTTTGGAATAAAGCTCGTCGACATAAATGAAAGTACAGCACATTAGCAAAGTGTGATTTCCTGTTTTCTCATGCTTTAAGATAAAATCATTATCTGGTCTTTTAGATAAGACACAACATAAAAGCACAGGACATGAAACGTCGTCAGAACATTTAAAAGAACATAGGTTTTTTTTTATTTTGATCATCGGCTCTGTGCTGTAACTGAGGCCATTAGTGTAGTAAAGGTGTGCTGGTTTCTTTCAGGCTCATTTCCTGTAATGAAACGTCATTGACTGGTACATGATTTAAGTCTGTTGCCAAAGACAATCTGTGAAACTATGAATGTTAATGTTCGTATTGATTATGTATTAGCTGTCCTCAGAACTTCTCCCTCCTCATCAAAGCCTCGTCTTGTGCTCTATAATTATTTTCACATGGACGAACCTCTCCTGCAGCCACTCTCATCTTTCACCTAAAGCTGGGGAAATGTGGGAGTCGTTCATATGCATGTAACATTTCTGAACAGAGGCGATACATGAGCCAGCTGGGTTCACTGCAGAGACCAGAGCTGGTTTCCTGCAGCCTGAGATCAGGTCCACCAGCTGCTGAGGCCGGCGTCCTGCAGGAGAGACGCGATGGACTTCCAGCTCAGTTAACACAATGTTCAGATGGACATTACGCAGACCGTCTGTCACCACCTGTGATGTGGACCTGACCCTGAAGATTCAGTGTGATACAGAGAAGATCAAATCAGATCAGATAGGGAAAAATATAAGATAAGGGAAAAATTCAGATGTGAATCAAAATAAAATCAGGACAGTCAGTAGGTGAGAGTTTTCATAAGACCCAGGCAGAAGAGATGGTACAAGACAGTAAATAGTAGTGTAAAGTTAGAGGTTCAGAATTAAAGGGCAACGACCAATACAAGGTCAAAGTAGATGGAAAAGAAAACCATGCCAAAACAAATTTATGCATATATATATATTGCATTTCCATATATGACATACATGTAAAATAAAAGAACATAGGTAAAAACTATCATAACAATTTCATATATTGACAGTAATTTTGTAAGTATGACATTACATATAGATCCACCCCAAAACTAACCCCTAACCCCCATAGACAAAATCAATGAGAAGAAAAAAATAGAAATATAAAATTACATAGAAAATGTATATGATTTTCATTATTTTGACAAATATAAAGATAGAAATCAATGATGTATCATTAACCATTAACACACACACACACATATATATGTTAATGATGTGTGTGTGTGTGTGATTGTGCATGTGTGTGTATACATATATAAATAATACTATTACTATGGGTATTTCATATATGATAGAAATGCTCATAGATCCAGAGGGTTTGTATATGTGTTAATAATATAAATGACATCTATGGCAACAAATATGTGACACTTCTGTATGGGATGAATCTTCAATGCTCTGACCCAGGTTTATTGTCACATCTCAAAAGAATCAAATTTTTGAACATGAAGGTGAGGTCTCATATATCCTTCTGAAAGACATGTACGCACTAACATAGACATAGTGCAAGGTCTAAGAAGAAAACTTCTCAGAGCCACAGTGAAGGCCTTAAATAATCCTGCGGTGACCAGGTGAACCCCATCAGGTAAATCAATCAGTGATGAAGAAGTTGGGTTGGTGAAGAAAGGAGGAGGAAAAATTAAATAAGATAGGGACCTTTACTACAGACATATCTTTATTATCTTAACATGACAGATAAGATGAGATCTTCTTTATCTGTTGTTCTCTTCTATTCAAATGGGCCTCGCTCATTGGCGCCATATACATACAATAGATATACCCTCACTAAACGGAAATCAGGCTTCATTCAAACATTTAATCACTTGTGATTTTCCCACTATCATGTTAAAATGAAAAAAAATCCATCCACGTAAAAATTCTTTTAAAGGTCCATATTTTACCTTCTTTTACCTTTTTCATGGTTCATATACAATTCAATACATCAATGTAGTTGATATATCATTACCCCCCAGCTGATATCCATAAAAATATATATTTGTAGTTTTAAATAATAGCAATAGTAATAGTTCAAGTAACAGAGAGGATCTGAGGCTCTCTTCTGATTTGCTAACACTCAGTGAAACCAAATCCTACAAGGATGGACGGTGGGTCCAGGAGGGTGCGGCTTGGGGGTGGTAACTGCTTTGTTGTGACATCACAAAGTCCCGGAAGTCCTGACGGCTGGTTTTAAGGCTCAGTTTCTGAATACAGGCTGTGAGCATTTCTCTGTGGACTGAGACCTTTGATACTTTCACTGCATTAAGATAGAACCTAGACCTGGTTTATAATCACAGACGACATGGAGGTCTACCTTTAGACTGCACTGACCTTTAATTTAGTTTCTCTACTGTCTTAAAATTCACTTCACATGATTACAAATAAACTCTATGTGCAATGTATTTAAAGGGATTTACAACCCTAAGTGCTGAGTGATCCCTGAACTGATCTGTAACTTTGGCAAATGCAAAGCTGTGTGATACAGAACCTAGACCTGCTTTAAAATCAAAGTAGATGTGGGACCTTTAATCTCACCTAATTGTCTCCTGGGTATTAATTAAATGATCTTTTATCACTGGTTCTTAGTCCTCAGCCAAATCAGTTCTATTGTTGTGTGTACAGTTCATAGAATACATAGAATATCATATTAATAATATGGCAAATGAATACATCATTTACCACCTGTGGTGTCCTTTATTCACTGCAGCAATTTAGGATCTAATAATGTTTTGTTTGTGGTTTGCTGATGTGTAGGTGTGTGAAGTCCTGCACTTGAAGCACTGAATATAATATGTCTCACATACATGTCTATTCCTCCCTCTTTCTGCTTCACCATTAATCCCTTTCACTGTAATGCTTTGGCTGAACTTGACCCCGTGTACCTGGTTAACATCCACCGCCAGAGAAAAACTCCTGACATTTCATGTTTTGTGTTTAACTTAAGAAAAAACACCCTCATTTCCAAATCAAGCAAATAGAAAACAGCAGCATTAAAAAGGCGCACAAGTCCAGCTCCCAGTCCACAACCACATGTATTTCCCTTCCCTCCCTTCTGGATCATTCCGATCGTTCCTGCAGGCTGGGTCTAAATCCACACGCCGAGCAGGGAGCACGTCTAGATCTGCGAGGTTTAGACTCCGACATGGCACCGCTTCTTGGACCACCCGTAAGGATCAGATAAGTGTATGTGGCAAGCCTGGCCCGGATCAGCATGGCACTTGGAATTACACTGATGTTGAAGTGGTCCCCCCACACTCCTCCGCCCCTCCCCGGCCGTGTAACCACACTGTTCCCTTGTAATAGATTTCAGCAGGTTTTTTGCTCTCCTCGGCGGTTGTTTATTATTGTTCCAAATGACAGAGTGCAGAGTTGAAGGGTGGAGGAGTCGGGCTGATGGTGGCGGTGGTGTGTTTGAGTTTGTGTCTGTCAGGGTTTCCTACACTTATGAGAACCAAATGTCATGTCAGGGATCACAAGAGGGGAAAATCATCCAAGGTGTGGGTGGTTGGAGGCCTTCACAAGTAAAGTACCACAAATGTGTATGTGTGTGTGTGTGTGTTCTGCTAAAAACCAATCATCATAAGTCTAGAATACACCAAGTGTCAGTGCACACTCACGGAGCCGAGCTTTAGCCCCACAGCTCAGGAGGTTTATGGGTTTTTAAAAGCCACATATCCTGAAGGTGCCATCCATCGACTCATCTCGCCGCCCTCAGCCTGACGGGCAATTTGCCACTGACAGCACATGACCCCCCCNACCACGCTTACACAACAAGGAAGAAAATTGAAAGTGTGGAGGGAAATATGTGGCTAATTCCGCTCTGTCATCGGTGGATATTAAAGATTTTTAGCTGCACTGTCAAATCATTCGTAAACCACAATGGTGGCACTGTTAAAATCGGCTTTGATTTCCAAGGGGCAAGAAGTGAGCAGGGAGTTTAATCGGGGCATTGTCTCCTATCAATCCCCCATAAGACCTCAAGGTTTTTAAAGAATTTACATCCTTGTGTTGAGAGGAATCCACTTCCTGTTGTCTTATTGTCTGATTTGAGGAATTTTCCATCACACATTGGTTTGTGCATTTTGGCAACACATGCAAACGATGATAAACAATATCTCCACAACTTCACCCAAACAGGTTCTGAAGTGTCTTTTCCCCTTGAGCGAGTAGACTGCGTTGTTTGGCACCTGTACGGGATTAATGGGGGACCTCTGCCAGTAGCTTGACAGAGTTAAGCTTTCAGATTGAGTTACACAGAGGGGTGGGACCCATGCAGGCCAGGTGCTGGCTGGGTAATACCTCCCAGATCTTCAACAATCTGGTTCTGTTTCTGTGCGCCCCTTCCCCTGCTGCCCTGGGCCTTGGGGTTGTGCCATCACACTTGGTATTTATCAGGCCTCTCAAGGCAAATGAGGCAGGCTACAAAAGGCTGTAGGCTACAGCTAACACAGTAGAGTAAGAGGCCGAGTTATACTTCATCAGAAATTGTGTTTATAATGAAAAGCCAGTGATCACAGAGAGAAGGAGATGTGTGATTCACAATTATTTTTAAATTTAACTTGAAAAAAAAAAAAAAAAAAAAAAAGCTCAGAAATGATTGTGCTGCGTCAAAATACTGTTTATACAAGTGGATGTTAACTCTGGGTCTGATTGTATTGAAGCCTATGGGAAAATTGACCAACTTTTCACTTGATTCATTAGCTCTGTAAATGTTTTCCTAAAGAGTTTATGGTCTCAGTCTCTAGTTTCAAGTCTTCAATACAACATGATGTTCATTTTTTAAATGATGGTTCCATTTAGAGGTAAATAGATGATAAAGTAGGATATGCATTAGGAGTCGTGGCTACTATGTGATTGACAGACTGAACCACCCAATCAGGATAGAGTACAGAGCCAGGTAAGATCGACCCCTCACTCCTCCCCAGCTCCACCTTCTCCTCCAAATGTGGTTTCTTCTGGTTAAAAAAAAAAACCAAGATGGCGACAGACAAATTCCAAACTGGAGGCTTCAAAACAGCAGCTCACAAACCAACGGGTGACGTCACGGTGGGTTGACACTTGTTCGCCACCAGATTTTTCATCCTCTTCTGAAAGTTGTCAACTTGACATCATGTGACTCTGTAATAGTCTTGACCAACTGTAACAGTGATACATGTAAACCAAAGAACGTCAGCGCCCTCAGTGCCACCTTCATATTAACTCACCTTGGGGATACACAGAAACGCCTCGTGTTAAGTTGAATTAATGGATGCCCCTTTTTTACTTTGTACTTAAGGCTCCATTTCAGACACTTTAGCAAAGTATTCTGATTCTGATTCTCATTACCTGGTGACACTATGACACTGAGAAATGTGATCCAAGTATTTGCACTTGAGTGTTACTTAAGTATTTTGCACCCAGGTTCAGGTATAGGCCCCAGCATCCAAACAAGAATACTCTACTTGATATTGACTATCTCAGTTGTCACAGTTCAACAGATCCAAGTGTTGTGTGATATAGCTGGTTACCACCAGCCCTGGACACTGTCCATGACTGGGCCGTACACCAGAGCTACTGGAGGCAGGAAACGTGGTGAACTGCAGCTGCTTCGTGTCATCATGTCACCTCTCTCCCTCTTCGTTGGCTCTCTGTGCCGGTGACAGCTGATCCTTTGTAAAATTAGTCCAATTTAGCCCAGACTGAAATATATCAAAAGCTGTTGCCTGCTCATCACACAACATTTTCACCTGATGTCAGACTATATGCACATGACCTTTGGTCTAATCTTGTTAAAGGTCCTATGTTTTGCAGTTTTTACCAGAAACTATTGCACTGTAGTTTTACATCTCCTGTTTCAGACTAGTCTCTTTTGCTCTAGTAACAACAGGATGGTGAGCCAATCAGAAGAGAGACTCTGAGCCTCTCCTCTGATTGGCTGACTCATTTCTAAGTGATCTAATAAAGAAAAAGAAGAAAATGCAAGGTTGGATGGTGGGTCCAGGTAGGGTGGGCCTGGGGGCTGAGGGTAGTGACTGCTTTGTTGTGACATCACAAAGTTCCAGAAGTCCTGATGGCTGTTTTTAAGGTTCAGTTTCTGAATACAAGCTGAGAGCGTTTCTCTGTGGACTGAGACCTGAGACCTTTGATACTTTCACTGTATTAATATAGAACCTGGACCTGACTTATGATCAGTGAAGACATGGACATCTGTCTTTAGACCATATGGGACCTTTAATTATTATGTTAATTCAGTTTAGCTGATAAACATCTGCAGCAGCCACCAGCAACACTGGAACACTGAGAGATGATGATGATGATGACGACGATGACGATGATGATGATGGTGGTGGTGTTTTGGGAGCTGTATGGAGAATCTCATTGCTGTGGGCGCCCTCCTATGGCGTTTCCGATGAGTTTAACTTTGCAGGACATTCATAGACTTTGTAATAAGAAAACATAGATTTTAATCCAAAGCATCTCCTGTAAGATTATAGTAAAACCAGAGCAGATTTATTTACATATGGATGACTTTTCTTTTGAGCACTGCCACGACAATCCTGTGTGGATATGAAAAAGGCGTTTTAAAATGCGGTGTTGTGTTAAGAAGGGGCCGAGGTTTAAATTCTAATGTGTTCAATCCACCCTGGCTTGTTTTGATAGAAAAATTCTAGGTTCCATTATGTTCCTGCCACAGTCTGTAGAGCTGATTTGAATTTCCTATAATTCCAAAGCGTGTTAAGTAGCACCTCTGTGAAAAGAGAGAGGGGGGGGGGGGGGGGGGGGAGCATGTTTCAGACCTTGTAATGTGTAAATGTGTTTCTGATTCCTGACATCACACATGGTCAGATGGCAGTGTGCATGTGTGTGTGTGTGTGTGCGTTTCCTTGATCCCGCCACATGACTGGCCGCCTGTAATCAGTAATTACCAGGATTGGCTGATGGATTCTGGTTATAATGAATGATTGATGACCACTGAAAGAAAGCGGCTGGGCCATTTCTGTCCTCTGACAGCATGACGTGAGCGCTGAATTGAAACCATTTAAGTAGAAAATGACTGGACACAGGCGAGGGGCTCAATAGAAGGTACCACATTGCTGTTTGGAAAATGGACACGTTTGCATTCGCCTCCTCTTTGAATACTTTGTATATTCATGTGACTCCTGAAATCTGAACTCTTGTTGCAGCCAACAGCTCAGGGGCTGTTCTTAGGAAAATCAACCCAAATGTTAGACAGACTTAAATGCTTCTAAAGGGACAAAACCGCTGGAAATGAGAACACACAATGATTTGTTTGTGCTGTTTTCATCTTCACCCACTCTCACAAAGTTGAGCAACAGCGAGTTTGAACTTTGAAATCTATATTATGGAGACAACTGGACTGTGACACTGGAACAAATGAAATGCTTAGTAAATGCATTTGCTTTTTTTTTTTTTTTGCAGAGCTTTAGCTTCCAGCTGCCTCTCGTGGTCTTCACTAAAGAAGCTCTTCACTATAAACACCTCAAACCTGTTTTTCTAGGGTCAACATTGAACTGAACTTATTCCAGCCACTGAAACGGAAAGAACATTTCCATCTTTTTTTTTTTTGTCTCGATTTTCTTTTTGAGTTAACTCATCGTTTTGAATGAATATGTGTGATCAAACAATCTGACAGATAAATGGTTTGATTCCCTAAAATATCCTTCTTCACTGCCACTGCGTGTGAGCACAACCAGGGTTGGGTCACATCAGAGCCACGCTGCGCCTCAGCAAAATCTAATGCGGGGGAACAAATGAATTTTTAATTTTAAAGACAAATCAAAGTTGCAAAAAGCTGTATTTTTTTTTTTTTTTTTTTTTGTTTTTTGGGGTCGGGGAAATCACCCAACTGCAGATTCAAAGGTGCTGGGGCTCATATGATTTAATAATCCGAGAGTCCGAAAGTAAATGTAATTTTTAAAATGAGCCTATAATTATTATGATGATAATTATTATTAGTAATAGTATTGTTGTTGTTATTATTATGTTTTTCATTATGTTTTTACATTTTATTTTCTATTTGACATTTCAATTGAAAAACATTTTC
>CM076661.1:20860888-20865549 GCA_038496675.1 Rachycentron canadum
ATGCAGTTTATATTTAAGAGAATAGATCAGGAGCCAATGCAGGCACCGCCTGAAGGCGTTTATCATTCCAGTGCTTATTGCACTTCATCAAATTACCACAAAGTAATGGCAGTGCAGGTGACTTGTGGTCTTCAGGACACTGAAGGGTGTGAGGTCCCACTTGGTAATCCAGTTCTCATATGACCCCAGAGTGTCAGACGTAGCAAATCCCAGACTCACAAGGAGGACAAGTTTGAAGATGTTTTACTGTCTTAGAACAATGATGATGATGATGATGATGAACATCTGGCAGATGCACACATTCAGAAGAATCCTTCCCACCTCAACCTGTTGTCCAACGTGATTCAAATGAAGTCTTGATACACGTGTTGGGAAACTGTAGGAGAAGGAAAAAAAACCTCAGTGAATCGTTCACATTGGAGCAGCCGAGCACACGTTCTCCTCCAAGACACTGTTGTTCCTGAGTTTGGACATGGAAACTAACAGAAGGACGCTGTAAAAAAGGGATTTGAGGTTTTAGCTACCTCAACTCATTTTCCTGAGTCAGTTCAACTAAAACATCGGATATACTTGAAGTATCAAGTTCAACTGGGAAACTAACAGAAGTAGAGAAGGAAATAAGACACACCTTGTTTGATTTTTCACACCTTTACAAACAGACGATGTGGTCACGATTGTACGATTGTTGTTTATTGGCGGGGGCTGGGGGGCCATTTTAGATTTTGAAAAGAGCGAGGGGCTAATATTCTAGGAGAAAAACAACAAAATTTGAAGTAAATTTAATTCATGTTTTAAATTACAAACACACACATATAGGCCCTGTTTCCTGAGGGATTTGTCAGAGCTTGCACACAATTCAGTTTGGTGAATAAAACTTTTGTTTCCACTGAGCACCTTTAACAAAGCAAAGGCACTGTAACTTGAACCATCTTTTTCTCTTACAGCCGGTTTTTAATCAGAACCAAAATAAACCTGAACTGCTGCAGCAAAGTTTTTGACGGCTTTTTAAAGCCCTTCTGCATTGAACTGTGTGTCCGCGCGGACAGTGACAGGGCATGCTCCAGAAAACAAAATGGAGTCTTGTTTTGAAAAGAGGTTGTGCACCAACATCCATCACTACCCACAGTGAGCAGCACTGGATCTCCTTACACAGCTCCTCACTCCTCTCTGAAACAATAGAAAGAGCCAGATCTGATTCTTCTACTTGTGTTTTTTTCTTTCTTTCTTCTTTTTTTTTTTTTTTGCCTTCTTCTGCTCCTCTTCTTCTACAACTTGACCTCTAGAAATAACGTTTTGATGCGTTGCTGCCGTCAGTCTGACTGAAGGCAAATACAAATGACGCGTTCCTGTTTATGCCTTGTTGCATGGTACATTACTTCAACGTACTCCACTTGTTTTCAACCAAAGTCACTGTTTCTGAATTGCCCCACGTGTGTAAAAATCTGGGGTCAGGGAATGAGTTTGAATCCCACCCTCATTTACCTGCGGAAACAGTTCCAAACACTGCAGTTTCTCCAGTCCAACGGTGGAGAAGACGTGGAGGGGGTAAGTCATTTATCTGAGGAAAACTGATGCTTTAACTTCATTAAGCTTCCAAAAATCATGTTGTCTTTAGAGCCTTATTGCTCCATGATGATCTACTGTTTTTTTCTCCTTGGTACTGTCTGAAAAGTGCTCAGTGTTTGTTATGTACTAGATCTGGATCAGTCTGAGCCTTTGACTGGAGCATTGCTGCTTTACTTCTGTGTGTTTATCCATTGATGTGTGACATCTAGAGTCACGTCTCTACATGGGACACTCCTATTGGCTCCAGTGGGTGATGTCACAGCCAATCAGAGTGTCTCCTTCAGAGGCCTAGCTGTCAGCTGCTTGTAGCCAAAGTCAATGGGATCAATCCTGTATTTTTCTGATCTCAGAGTGAGGAGAAGTTGCTCTGAGTTTATTGTAGTGACAGAATAAAGACAGAGAGACATGGACAATAAGATATTTAGAGCATTAGAGGCTTTGGAGCTGATTTTTCATCATTACTGCTCCAAAGAATGAGCAGAACTCAGATCAGATAAAGAGAGAAACTTCAAATCAGCTCTAGAACAACACAAACACATGTGTGTAACTTCCTTTGGTTATTGCGGTTTACAGTGTTTTTATCGAGAAAATAGGGAAAAATTCAATGTGTGTTTTTAGTTTCCTCTTGTTCTCTGATCTACTATTCCCTATTACAGTGAAGAGTCTTTATTGAGTCACATATATAATTAGCTGGAGTTGAGCTGATTCTGAATATGTGGAGACTCGGTGACATATTTTTTAAAAGAGAGCAGCTTTATAAGAAAATACACAAAGGCATGAAAGGACAGAAAAGCCTTAATGTGGGTCTATTAATGCAGAAGGAAGAGGCCCGAGTGACAGCGCTCGGACTCTTTTCTGATTGGAGGAAAGTCAAGCATAACAATTGAACCCACTCTCCCATGTTCCAGACATGTACATACACTGTTTAAGAATGAATTCTAAAACCCTCACATGAGCAAAGGTAAAATCTATCTATCCATCTATTGGTTGTTTTTTCTGATGTTGTGATTGTGTAAATTATGCAGATGCTACTTTTCCCATGTAAAGGGATGTCAGTGTCAAATCCTGGACAGCCCTCACCATGTATTTATCCCCTCTTACCAAGTCTTCCTGTTTTATTTGCCGTATTTAACCAGGTTTTACAGATCAGGGCTCTGATATATAAAGATGCATCTGCTATTGTAGCTTTGTGAGTCCTCTGCCTCCATCTGCAGCCTGATTGACGCTTCTATTCACCTATAAGTGCTGCCTTCACGCCGCTTTTCCACAGCTTTTAATTTCAAATGGATGTTTGGCTTTATACCCATCCCTTTTGACTTGGTCCTTTCATTGCCACTTGGAAGTAGAAATATAGAAATAAATGTGAAAATAATAACAGCATTTGGCCCCCTTTTTTCCCCCCCTCTCTTCCTCTTCTGTCCCCTCTCTCTATCTCCACTTGGCTGGAATCACAGTGTGACACAGTGTATTACAGAAAAGGCTTTTCAGCAAGAAAAACATGTTTCCATATCAAAAGGCAACAACAAGCGGGGGCTTCTCTCAAATTCATGCAACGCAGGAGGAAGGGGGCTCGTCTCCGTGTGCTGCTGCTGCTGCTGCTGCTGCTGCACCCAAATAAAATATGTCACCTTCAAATTACATCCACCTGTAACTGATCTGAGCTGGAACGCAGACAGGGAATCAAATTTAGATTTAATTCGAAAACCCACAATTCCTGTTTTGCTTTTGGCATTACAAGAAATGTGTGTGAATTGAATGAGTGACCTTAACCCTAAAGGGCGAAAGCTGCTGAATTTACAGGTCCCTTTAACAGACTATGTGTGGGACTGTGATTAAGAAGAGGCTGAAATAAAGCTGAGGCTCGTCCACTGAGTGTAGCAGGAAGTCTCCTTCGCTGCATTTGGAAATGTTTTACCTTTGAATCAAAGGAGGAGCCGAACAGGGAGTGGTGTTGTGTTTTGGGCTGCGAGGCTGCAAGGTCACATGGATGTAATTGGTTAACGCCTTTAACTCAAGTTCGTTTGCACGTGCGGGACTGATGAGCTTTTGAAGACATGTTTTATTTTCCAATTCGCCGTTGGAGCCTTTCAGTTGCTTGTCGAGTAAATGACGGAGATGCGGTGTATAACTGAGCCTGGACCGGACTGGATCGGCCTTAGTCCTCCAAAGATAACGCTCCCAGAAAACACACACACACACACACACACACACACACACACTTCTTCCCTAAAGAATGAGTGATCTGCATTTCCTATTTATGACAGAATGAACGGGGAATTGCAAAGTGGAACAGGGACGAGGAGAGCGATGTGTATTGTGTTTGATATGCAAAGACACAGCTGGGACACAGCAGCCGCACAGGGTGAAAAACACAGCAAAATGAAGACTAAGTGAATCTGAGGTTAAAAAAAAAAAAAAAAAAATATTCCATAAAGAAGCTGTGAGCTCTAATGCGACTTCTCTCTGATTTCTTTTTAAAATGTCAAATCAAAGATAAGTGGAGAAATAAAAAAAAAAAAATTGGGGGTAAAATGATGAGACCACGATCAATAAAAAAATAAAAATAAAAAAAATATTGAGCGAGCACGGAATTATTATTATTATTTTTTTAAATTCTTTCTCTCTGTTTCTTTTCTTAAAATAAAACCCGGGGTACATCTCAGAATCGAGGCGTTCGAAGTAGATGAGTCCCATCTGCGGTTATTAAACACGACCCGCGGTGAAACGAACGCGTGGACGTGAACCGGGAGCGGACGGGAAACGGGCTGTTTCTGCGCGTTGGCTGCGACGGGTCAGCGGAGCCGCATGGCTTCACAGAGCTCCGGGCCGGGCCGGGCCGGGCCGGGCCGGGCCGCCCGCTGCGCGTCCGTTAAGATCCCATTCAGCCTTCAATGTAATCAGCGGGTCCCATTAAGGCCTGAACCGGGAATCCACGTTCCTCCACAGCCCCCCCCCCCCCCCCCTGAATTCCACCACCCCTCAGACCATGTTGATTAGCCGTGTGAATATGCAATAACTTCTCTTTTTCCAGGCTGAATGGAGGCGATAATGGGTCGTTATCTTATCCCGGGTGGGGAGGGAGTGAGGGTGGGGGT
>CM076661.1:20868542-20924026 GCA_038496675.1 Rachycentron canadum
CCCTCCTCCCCACCACCCCCGCGCGCGCGCGCGCGCCTGTGCGTGCGTGTGTGCATATAAAGTGATGTGGACTCACAACATGCCGGTGGTGGTGATGAAACGTGTTGCCATGTTGCACAGTTGTACATATCGACATTTTATTATTGAGTCTGTGTCCGTTATTTATATTTAATTTAAGGTTTTTGTTTTGTTTTGTTTTGTTTTTTTTTTTTTTTGTAATGTTCCGCCCGCCAGGGGCCAGGGGACGTTTGACTGACCTGTCTGAATATATCGTAATGTAATGTGTGACATTTTTATGGATATTAAAGTGTTGTAATTCTGGTAAAAAATTTATTATTTTTTCTTTTTCTTTTTTCCCGTTGTAACATTTTTCATCGCGGGAAACACGTGGAGTCTATAAAAAAACATCCATCAGCTGTTAACAGGAATACACCGATGTTCTGTCATTTTATTTTGAAACAAATACATGAAAAAGATACTTAAAAGGACTATAGGCCTACATTAAAATATAAATGAAACATCATAAACACAGTGTCTGATTTTATTATTTCTGCCTGGTTCATTGAAAAAAAAACAAAACAACAACAACATTAAAATAGGATCTAAGAAGGATGTGTGTGTGTGTGTGTGTGTGGAGGCATAAAAAACAAACAAAAAAAAACACATCTATCTGAGCACACATAACCTCAACATTTATGAATATTAAAGCTCCTCATTGTGACCTGGAAGGGAATCAGGAAATTATTTCAAAATAAGGTCGCAGTTTTTTTTTTTTGTTTTTGTTTTTTTTTTTGCGGTTGTGGTTCTCCTGAAGCTGAAACCTCTTCTAAAAGTGATGAGCTGGGTGTTTAATGTGCTGATTTTTTTTTTTTTTTTTTTTTTTTTTGACCTAGTATATATTTCAATTGGCCCCAGTTGATGAGAGTATTATGCTGCGAAACCCGACTAAGGATCTTAGTGGTGAGAAATAACATTTTGTGAATATTTCATTTGATGAGTAAAATCCAAACCCCTTTGAAGGCCTGTGATTGGAGAGAGTTGACTCAAGGGGATCACAGTATTTTATGAAATCCTGGCCCCCAGCTCTGTGATGAGTGATCGTTTTAGTGACGTCCACACTCCTCAGCTTCTTTGGTCTGAAATTCCTCCACAAGAGCAGAGTTAGAAGAGAAGAATCACGGTGAAGTTGATTTAACAAATGGCGTACACAGCTGCTTTGTTTTCTCAGACGATGGTTTGAGCACGACTCAACATTTAATAAAGTGAAGTTGAGTTGGAAACTGAACATCGTTTTACTGCCAGTCAAAGCTTTTTCTACAGGAGCAGACCATAGGTCTCGCTCTCTCTCTCTCTCTCTGTTGTACGGTCAATTCTCTGTATTGGGGAATAATCATATACTTTAATGATGTGAAAAACTGGTGAGATCCAGTTTTAAATAAATCTTATAGCCAGGATGTTGCTCACTTCTTATTCCTGTTTCCTGTCCTCACACAGCCTCTGTCGGCTTTATAATCTGAGCGGAGCTGATTTAACTGACAGTTCACGTGTGCAGCTTTTATTCTCTTTTACATTTCTGTCCCAAAACAAATGGAAACGGTTCAGTATGTCTCGTCTGATGTGAAACAGCATCTACGTGTGAAATCCTAGCACCGCGATAATGGCGCTCTCCCACATGTTGGTGACGAACTCCAGTCAAATAAAGTTTGATTTAATTCAACAGTGTCTGACCGTATACCAACTCCCACAATCCTCCGGGTGGAGTTTTAGCTCCACGTGATAAAACAAACATAGGCAACAAACAATACAAATGCACACGTCACAGATTTTACTCATGTGGAAGAGATTTCATCTGATTCTCATAAAATATGGGAGGGAAAAAAAGATAATGTGAACCTTTATTGATCCCCGTAGAGGAGATTTAAATTTACTCCGCAGCGCAAGGGGAAGGTATAATTAGAAATAAAATAAAGCCCAGGATCTAAAATAAATCAACATGAAAATAGAAATTTTATTTCCAGTAACAATACTAATACAATAAAACTGTCTGTTTTGTGCATGTGCAATATGTAAATGAAAAATACAAAAATAAGTAGTTAATTTCTATTGTATATACATGTGCAAATTTGTCCTTTTGAGATCTTGAGAAACACTGAAATAAAAGGAACAAAGTCAGAAATGATTATTAAACAGGGAGGACTTATTTAACTCACAAAACACACACACAAAAAATCAATAAAGATAAAGTCATAACGCTGAAAATATATGGAAAATAGAAAAAAAAATGGGAATATATGTTTATATTTCTTTTCCTATAAAGAAATTAGGATAAATGACAAAGACAGTCTCAAATATCTGAACAACTTTCTTTTTTTAATATAGGTAATTGAACCCATACTGACTTACAATGGGTGGTTTCTATTGTATTTATGTTATTTGGTTTTCAAAATGATCTAATGCAGAAGGTGTTTTGTAATTTTGCGCTTTTTTTTCACACTCGTTTTCATGCTTTAATGGGCCTTTAATTACTTATCAAACATCCAATGATTTCATACATTTTGCCAAACACAAACAAAACTCAAACAGTAACGGCAACTTCTGCATTTCCAACCAGACTTACGGTGCCTTCACGTGCCGGCTGATAAGTTGTAGGTAAAGGCTTAATTAACAGTTAATAAATCACTTACTGATGCTTTATCGGCCTTGAATAAAAGCAGCATTTATCTCTGGTTTCTATATGTTAATGAATAGAGTTATTAAAATAATTCAAGTCTGCAGCCGCAATTGTTAATAAGTGGATTTTTGCACAGACTTTGTTCCTGGAGGTAAATGATAAAACTGTCAGAATTGTTCCCAACCTGGCAACCAATATTAAAAAATACTAATAAATAATGCTGTGAGACTATAAACCCTTTACTGAGTGGTGCCCACAAGGACAAATTGAAAGCTATAGAAAAACATAATACAGCTAGTAGAGTATATAAACCCTGAGTTATTTATTTATGAGGTAAAGAGTGAACTTGCACATATGTGGTGAGAATGTAAATGACAAAACAATTACATCTTGGACTTGACAGTAATTGTAAAATCTAAAATTGAATTTGACGTCATCAATTTAGATCAGATCAGATTTTTGTCTCAAGATCTGAAGGTGACTCTTTGGCTTCTTTAGGCTCGTGCTCAGCGCTGTTTTGGAAAAGATATCATTTCATGTTCAGACGCATCAGACTTCAGACTTCAGACTTCTGATTGCGTTGCAATGTGAATCGTGGCGCGGTGATGCTGACTGGAGGAGCGTGAGCGTGCCGTCTGTTGTTTTGCTGATGCTTTAATATCAGAGCAATGCAGCTTGACAACTTCGCCGAGCTCTCTGCCGTCGTCTAATCGGAGCCGACCGCACGGCACACTTTGCAGCCCACACTGCTAACCGGAGACGGACACAGCAAGCACAATGTGCCACAGGCCGTCTTCATGCAGGCCAACAGGAGCTGTGTGATCTCACTAAACTGACCTCATTGGAAGATTAGAAAAGGTGTTTGAGTCTCTGAGGACTTGATGATGGGTCTCATCACCTGTATTGCTTTATTGAAAGGGCTGCAAGGTTGGAAATAAATTTAAAGGTCCCATATTCTACACTTCTTGCATTTTATTTCTTGTTATATTAGAGGGATATATTCATTTTTTTTTTAAAGAAACAAAACCATCTCAGTGTAGTTTTCTCATCTCTTATCTCAGCACAAGTAACAACAGGGCGTTTTGTGCTGGTCTCTGAGCTTCTCTGCTGATTGGCTGACTGTTTTTTGAATGAATGACACAAGGGCAGGGAAACCAGCTTGGTAAAACACACTGGTAAATGGAAATGGTGATGGTCAATCAGCTAAACAGACAAAAACTCCAGTATTTCAGAACAATAACCTTCAGCCAATGACAGTGCAGCATCTCCTGTCTTGTAGCTTGTTAGCTCAGACTGCTTGGTTTATGTTTCTGTTCGAGTTAAAAGGGCAACAAAAGCAAAAGGGTTGTATCGAGGGTCCAGGTGGGCGGGGCTTGGAGCATGGCTGAGCTGACTGCTTTGTTGTGACATCACAAAGTCCCAGAAGTCCTGACAGCTGGTTTTAAGGCTCAGTTTCTGAAAACAGACTGTGAGCATTTCTCTATGGACTGAGACCTTTGATACTTTCACATTATTAATATAGAACCTTTAGACTGTATGGGACCTTTAAATATGTTTGATATAATTTAAAAATGATGTGGTTACACTTTATTTTTATAGTCCAGAGATTTTTCATTGATCATTGTTAAACATTTGAATGTTCAGCAATATACAAATATCCAACCAGCTTGTTTGTGACAGTAGAATTGAACTAGAACTAATGTCAAAACTCCTTTAACACTTTCTTTTGATAATCCACTGATAGAGTTTATTGCGGGATTTTGTTTCAATTTGTTACAATTAATTTCTAAAATACCTTAATTCCTGAAGGAGGTTTTAGCCAGGGCATTACAGCAGGACTCACACAAGTCCAATGCTGAACTACCACTTGTGTAAAGTGGGTAGTAGCCTCAGGGCCTCACACATGCCTGGTTCACTGTTGATAATTACACCAAGTGCTGGCTCACTGGGGATTTGTTGGCTCTCTCTAAATAAAGAGGATGGTCCAAACCTGCTCGACATGAGAAGCGCCCTGAGAAAACCTCTGGCATGATTTGTTGCTGTAATTTAAGTGACACTGACTTGACTTAACTGATCCATTGAAAATTTGCTGGTGATATTGGTGATGGTGAACTGAAGCTTAACGTACATGAATGTGACTCCTGTTACCCTGTGTCTAAACCTGTGAAGTATCTTTGTCACACACACACAGATGATGGAAAGTGACTCACATTTAATTTTCATTTAAATTTGTGCAACATCTGCAAGAAACACAACAACTTGAACTTAGTTTGCAACAGCGAATCTGTTTCGGAAATATATTTTCTGATGAAATTTTCCGTTACCGTAACTTGTTTAATGAACGTACCTGCCAACAAAATTGTGGTTGATGCTTTAGTTGTTTGAGCTGAAGCTCAAATACTTGTTAATAAGATTAGGCACAAATCATGGACTTGGATAAACATTAAACATATTTTCTTTTTCAGTATTTGACCAAAACCACGATCTTGAACTACATCTAACCTTAAACCTTATACAAAGTGTTCTGCAATATAACACAAAGGGTGTAGGACACACAGTCTTCTACCTCTGTGAGGTCCTGTTCTGGACAATATGTGACCACTTTACAACTGCATTTTAAAGACTGCAAAACGGTATATAAACTTAATTATAAGGGCAAAAGACACAGTCAAGGCATTTATCAAATTCAATGCAATAACGCTCTCTTGATGAAGATGCACCCGGCCCCTCAGCTGGGGGGCCACACTCCTCATTTTAGAGATGATACATTTTCATGTGATGATGGATTTTGTGATTTGAAAAAAATCCTTGTGATGCTGCGGAAAGTTTGCTTTTCTCAAACAGTTATTGAAATTTATCCATTTAATCCTTGAGACTTTTAGGTTTTGTTGCTAGGCGACATCTAGTGGTCGTAGTAAGTAAGTAAGTGCGGTGATGTAGTTTATAGAACAGCAAACACAGGAATGTGGCACAGGGGAGCCGTGTTCAATTCCCATGTGAAAGTAGCAGTTTATGTTGTTTCAACAACAGAGGATGTGGTTCACAAAGGTGTGGTCCGTTGTGGACCGCGAAGGCTGAATTGATATGAATTGAAAAAGTTCTTGTCCGCGGAGAATTTCTGCTTTGCGTTAACAGCTGTTTCCTGTTGCCTAGCAACCTTGACAACACGTAACTTTTTTTCACAAAATCCTGAGGTTTTAAGGCCCTGGGCTTTAACAGGTGTACGGCTGACTGAAACCCAACACCGACATTAACGGTGTACTCTTCGTGTTTTTTGCTGTCATATTATTCTCATTACAGACACGTAATGAATCTTGGGATAGGTCCCCCCTCCCCCCCCCGTTGGATCCTTTGTTTCCCAGGAAAAGGAGAATATCTTCGGCGGCTGCATATGAGGAAGCCTTCGAAGTGGGACAGTCTAGATGTATACAGTCTTCAAATGCTGCCCCCAAAGACTGTGGCCCCTGAAGTGGAAACGTTCCGCAAAGTTAACCATGTTATCATTGTAACCATGACAACAACAAAAGATCAATGTAGTACTTTTGTAACCTGAATCACCATCTTTTCCTAAACCTAGCCAAACCATGACCATTATTACAGTAACCACGGTGACAAGTGTAGGTAAGCCTGCCGCTGTAGGGGCCTCATTGAAGGAGACGGTCTTGAGGGTCATATCAGAGGGTTGTTGGTCGTCCGGGTTGAAAAAAATACACCCGGGGCCCCTCAATCTGAGGCCCCAGTCTTTGCTGATCCTAGAAATTGACCTGGAAAAAACAACATGGACCTGGATTTATACTTAAATGTTTTTTTTGTTTTTTTTTTGTTTTTTTTTAATTCAGCAAAGAGGATTTAAATATGTGATTGATAATAAAGGAGCAAAAAGTTGATAAGCACATTTTTTAACTGATCCAAAATCAGGATTTTTACTTTAACATTTATCGCAAATTCAATCAGTCTCCATGTGTTAATTAATCTCAAACAGGCTATAATCAGAGGAGGAATGAGCACCTTATTTTCTCATAGTGAAGCTTGGACCAGGCGGAGAGCAACCTACCAGCAGGCTTCTAATGCGAATCTTGAAAAACAGATTAGAGCCAGGGCCAGATTGGGCTCTCTGAGATTTGGCACCAACACAAACCATGAAAACACACCATCTCTAATAATTCCTTGTATGTATAGCAGTGATTTATTAAGTGCTTCGCTGCACAGCACCAGCGAGATCCACAAAGCCCACAGCCAGAGTCATTAATCTTTTTTTCAGCAGCAGTAATTTTCTATTTCACAAATTTAATGCAACTCATTTTTTTTTTTTAAACCATTATTTCTTTGACCTTTATATGCACAGTTCCCAGAACTTGGAAAAACAAAGGTGGAGTCCAAGAAAAATTAGGTATTGAGTTAACGTTCAGAGTAGATAAATCTTTGCTCCTTTTCTGAGCATTAAAAAAAAAAAAAAAAAAAAAAAAAAAGAAGAAGTAAAGAAGTTGTTTTTCTTTTTTTTTTTTTCATTTCAACGGGCGAGCTGCTCTTACGTAAGCCCGGCTGAGGATGCAGAGGCCTGATTTATTTACTCTTTTCTACCAAACACCGCCACGACTTACGGTATCAGAGCTGGGGTACGTGTGTGCGTGGTGGGCGGGTGGATGTCTCTGAATGATGCTGTTAGTGTTTGGGGGTCTGGAGAGTTTTAGCAGTCATGGATTTGGCAGCTGGACTGACAGCTCTTGGGTGGATTCCCTGCTCTAAAGATAGACAGGGGTGTTGGCCGCTCTGTGGTCCACATCCAGAAACATTTGAGAAAATGGCCTCCCTCATCACGGCCCGGCTCAGCCAGTCATAAACGAAAGCTAAGACAAATAATGCATATTTTTACAAAATGTAAACTTCCTCCTATATTATTACCATATTTCACTGGGATGACATGTGGTTTGGAGTTTGTTTTTGTTTTCGTCCACGACTATCTTTTTGGCCTCTGGACCGCTCCGGAGCGCCTGAGCCTTGAGGCCAGATTAGGGCTGGATGGATCCACCGATACACAGAGAGGCATGTACAAATACATGGAGCGGAGAACTGCCACAGCCCTTTAAACACTGAACATGTGGCTGCAGTATATGGAGCTGCCTGTTAACCATCTCACTGCCTCCAGTCTCATTTCCAGAGATTTATTGGATTAAAGTGTGTTTTCATTTATGTCATCATTTTACACATACGGCACAACTCTCTCACTGTTGCTGCACTGATGAACTCACCTTTTCATCACTGTATCCCAGAATGATTTCAGTCTTTTGTCTTTTCTGTCTTAACTGGATAATAAAAATGAGCATGAGGTCACCTGAAACTATGTCAACATTCAGATCATCTTAAATGCACAATGATAATGTTGCATTGAACTTTAAAGTGAGACTATGTGATGTTTGAAATATAAAATAAAAATAAATAAATATATTCACTGTCTTTTAAAGTAGAAGTAAGAATAAGATTACCTTGAGATTATTTCCCATCATGCTTTTGGTGTAAATTTACAGGAAGGAAAAACAAACCTTTTTTGCTCTTTGAAATTCTACATTATTATTATCATTATTATTATTAATATTATTACATTATGTTATCAAACTTAAGTTTGTAACTCAACTTTATAACTGTTATAATTTGCCCCTGAAATGCTTGTATGGACTTTTATTTAGGATTTCCACTTTTATTCTGAAATAATTTTCCTTGTGTCTAGTTAGCTTTGCCTCTTATCATATCGTATAATCATGCATTTAATGTGGCCTCACAACAATCATCTACCTCCAAGGCTGTTCCTCTTTACACCACTACAGTCTGACTCAAGAGTGAGTCAGTCCCCATAGACTCCCATGTTAGAATGTCCAACTTTACAGCATAAAATAAACAAGTCTCTAGAGCTAATTTCCTCCTTAACAATGACTCTATTTGTTTATATAACTCACCGTCACTTATACATAAAATTATGTATAAGTGACAGTGGGTGAGAATTAGGGGCGGAGTCAGTTACTGCCAAGATGGCAGTGGCGGAGCAGCTCACTCTGAGCTTCAAAACCGCTCTTAGGAAATGAAACGATTCACATTCTTGTTCCCCATCAGCTCAGTTAGCCACTTCCTGTTTGGTGCTGGAGAAGTTGACAGCGTTCATGACATTATCTGCATAACCCTAGACTAAAAACTTAACATGACGTGAAATACGTTTAATTTTATCTTAAGATCAGAAGACAAAAAAAAAACAAAACAAACAAAAAAACAAAAACGCCTAACCAAAGAGAGCTCAGAGGATCAGGTGACACCAGAACATCCAGATGTCGAGATCAAAACTCATAATCTTATTCTGAGGTTGGAAATTTGTCAGTAAGACCGCTTGAAAAGTTATTAGGTGTCTGGTCATGATAAAACATTTAAATCACCAGAAATACAACACAATGATAATTAACTACAGAGCTTTTGCTTGTGCAGTCTTACTTGGCCTGGTATATGCTAATACAAGCTAGTGTGCTAGGGGACTTTAGTGTGTAACTGATGCTGCATCATATTTGCTAACTCTTTGGCAATTTTGTATTTATTTAATCATTTCTATTTTATCATGTCAGAAATAAAATGATTTTTTTTAGTTTTTTTTTTTTTTTTTTTTTAGTTTTGTCACAAACAATAACAGAAGTAAATGCCTTGTTGTTGACATGCCCAAAAAAAAAATCTTGAACATTAGAAATATATAAAAATCAATTTGTCATTATCTTGTACTTGCTTCTTGAGGCTTCAGGGGTCGTGACTCTGTGTCTGCTGGAGGTGTAAATTGGCAACTCTTACCCAACACATTCACCACTTCAAGTTTACAACGTGCCCTAGCATGTCAGTGTTATTTTACAGCTTGGTCTACTGCCCCCAAGTGGCCAATGAGGAGAAAAACACAAGTAATGCACCATTAGTAAAGCGTTTCCTTTCTTAATCTCGCTAAACCAACATTTTTATTGGCTGTAATTTAGATGTGACACTTCGATATGAGTTTAACTGGTGAAGGTTATATTACATTACAATAATATAATAAATGAGTATTGTTTTTGACTGGGCTCACTCAGACTGTAAAAAGTTTATATGTTGTTTCGTGACATCTTCTTTATGTTTTATGTCTGAGTTTTATCTGTATTTCAATCAGACTATCCTGACCTCTCTTGTAAAAGTGATACCTCCAGACAAGGATAACTAACCCCCAACTAACTACCCCCGCCCCAAAAAATATACCCTTTACAAATGCCAAAGTGTAAGGATCCTTTTATTGGCCAAGTTAGCGCCCACGAAAGCTCTTAACTACTGTAATGTTCTTTCTGACCAGCCATGTAATTACACCGCCTGTCACCACACAAATCACAGCACACCCGTCATCTGCTGACTTCAATTAGCTGCCCCCCCTCACAAACCCCTACCCTCCCACTGGAACCCCCACCCAGCTGGTTTGAAACCACAGAGGAGCCTTAAATCTGAGGAGCTGTGGTGCTGGTTGAGGCCGACCGCTGCCAGCGTTGTTCGCCGATCTCCAAGGTGGAGGAGGTGACTGTAAAGCCCCTGACAACCCCGGAGCCGAGCCGCCCTCCAGGGGACAAGACCTGCAGTGCAAAAAAAAAAAAAAAAAAAACAACAAAATCCACTAAGAAAACAACTGCTGCACCAGGACACATCAAATAAAATGGTTAGTGCACAGTGCAGCCAGCACTATTTATTACAAGTTATTCATACTTTCCATCAGCTCCGCTGTCACTTCTGTGCAACATGAAAATGGACGTGCGGAGGCTTAAAGCTGGAATGAGCTGGGTAATCCATCACTGCAAACATCATGTCTGCTTTGACTGTAGTCAGACTTACATTACTGTTGGCAGTTCAAAAGTGCACATTGATGGAAAAACGTCTGCACTACACTACCACAGTGGGAACATGTTATTATGGGCCATGCTGTGGAACTGAATGAGGTATTTTTCTATGTGCTTTAAGGGATAAGCTAATAGATTTTGTATTTGTAGTGGATTATCTGTTTATATATTATATATAACATTATATTATTTATTATATTTTTTACTCCATTCCATATCCCTACCCTATACTACACATTATGATGATCATTACATTATATACTATGTTATATCAATACATTAACCACCTGACCCCCAAATGTGTTAATATATTAATGCAGACACATGCTATCTTATTACTTTATCATATCATACAGTGTTTGCTCTTGTGGTAGATGGTGTCATATTACTACATATGCTGTTTGTGCTGACTGTGCTGCTCTAACCACTTCACTCTGTCAGTCAAGTGCAACACTGGTTGTGGGTACTGAGCATTTACTGCTTGCCTTGTAATTTGGACTTGACTGGATAGTTTCTGTTTTCATTCTCATTTCTATTCTAATTTTATATTCATTTTATTATTTACTTCTTACATTTTTATTCCGATCAGTCTGAACATGCCTATCTGTCCTTGAGCTGCTGCAATGTCTGAACTGCTTAAACTCTGATCTTATCTTGCCTTATCTTATCTTGTCTAGTCTTTTATTGTCTTATCTTGTCTTATCTTATCTTGCCTTATCTCATCTTGTCTAATATTTTTTTGTCCTGTCTTATCTCTCTTGTCGTATGTTAATTTGTCTTATCTTGTCTTATGTTGTCTTATCTTATCTTATCTTGGCTTTCTTTATTTTGCCCTAAATTACATTGATTTCATAATAAAGATTAAAAAAAAACCCAAGAACCCTAACGCTAATTCCTTCATGGTATTGTTAAAATTGTAATTTTCCACTAATTCACCACAAATTTTGGATGAACCCATAAATTTGTAAGTTAATTGAAAATTAAGATCAACGTAAGATACAAATTACGCAAAACTTGAAATGTTATTTTATGAAAAAAGAAAAAGTACTAATGAAAAACCCTTCATATATTTCAGTCTATTAAGTGATTTAATCCCCAGAGCTCTCTGAATAATGAATACTACTCCTTAAATATCATTACCATTTACCCCCAATCCTAATTTTAAAGGGAAATCCACCACAGCAAACACGGATTATGATTAAGGTTGGAAATGAAGGTTTCTGGGGATTAATTAAGGATAAGTAGTAACAATAGCAAGTGTGTGTTACTCACTGGTAGTCAAATATTACTCTGTGTTTTAGCGAATTAATCACAGTATAAACTTTAGCTTCCTCTCACTGTTCTAATAAAAAAAGTTTTCACACACTCTGTTTCGTGTCCAATCTAACATCGTCTATATGTTACAGCATCATTAGACAGCAGTGACCTCTGCAAACTGATAGTGTGGTGGGCTCATGCCAAGACAAACACATGAATGAACTTAGATGAAGTATACCTATCAAAACATATGTCCGCTTCACCTGCCCTGCACACTGTGCACCACAGACTGGGGTAATTGTGGTTTTTCAATGGGTTGCTGATGGAGAGCAGTGTACCGGGATGAAGGTCTGACCGCTTATTACTGTGTCAGGGTGAAGCTGAGGCTGCAGGCCCAGGGGACAGGCTGCGGGGTTATACAGAGAGTAAGGTATAAAGAGGGAGAAAAGGAAAACTGAAACGCTTGGCGATGAATGAAAACTGGATCAGCTAGTCAATGTATCTATGTATGTTCTCCAGGAGAAGCCAGATTATATACAGTTGATATCTTTTTGATTGTGCACTGACAAACGTCATATGTCAATAGACTCATTTGAGATGAATCAAGCCTGCACACGATTGATCGCCAGTGATCACTGCTTAATGCACGCCAGTCTGACATCACATAAACAACAAACTCTGAAAATAAACAAAGCTTACCTTTATGAAACACCTGATCTCGCATCTGATCTCTCACCTGATTGGCTCAAGTGTCGTATCAACAACAGAAAGATCAGTTGCAGAGATTTGATTTCACTTGTGTGCACCATGGAGGCTTTGTTTTGAGTTTATATATGTGGTTTGAGATGGAGTTTATACACAATGGCTGCCTTTCGAATGTTTCATGTAAAATAACTAAGTAATATGAAAGGGAATCCATAAACACTGTCATGATGATCATATGGCCTATATAGTGTTTTGTCTACTCAGTTGTACAGAAGAACATCATCAAAACACGATTATTTATTTGTCTGATGACATTTTATTAGATATCACGTCACACAGTAGCCACGCCCCCTAATTCATCCCCTGCTTTCTGGTCTATTTTCTTCTAAATGGGACCAACATTTAAAAAATGAACATCATGTTGTATTGAAGACTTGAAACTCTAAACTATAGACTGAGACCATAAACTCATTAGGAAAACATTTACTGAGCTAATGAATCAAGAGAGAAGTAGGGACATTTTCACATAGACTTCAATACTATCTGACTTTTTTTTTTTTTTTTTTACACCAATTAGAAAGAATGAAGGTTTAAGGCTCTTCAGCACTGGCTTCACTTCTAAGGACTAGCATCTACATCTGTTTTTACATACAGTCCATAGTCAGGTTTGAGATGCTGATCGGCATCTTGTCAAAAACCACCATATTGGGCTCGTTGAAACTCGATGACCTCATGTCGGTCAGGGTGATCACCGGAGTGAGTAAACCTGGACTAGAGTGGGAGAACGACTGATGGACTAGCTGTGTCCTCTCTTAGCTTTCACAACAACACAACAATAAAAAATATCACCAAATTTTGGTTTTATCCACAAAAAAAGTGGTAGCTAGCTAATTTGGCTAACCTGTCTGCTTATTAACGTCACATTGATTTTCTGACCGCGTGTTTGTTGGCCTGTCTGAACTGTCAGACAGAGCTGGTTTGACCATGGGCATTGGTGTTGATCAGACAGGTTTGAATGTGTTAGTTGTTTAAATTTGTGCAGATTGGAGTTACAGTGTGCATGTCCACTAGGAGGCAGTGTCACATTTAGCAAATCACAATGTAGAAAGAAAATCTCGAAACAAACCACTCGTTGGACAGCCAAGATGTCCAAGATGGACAATGAAACAAACAGGAACTCTGCTTTGCTAGAAGATCACTGTAGCCGCTTTGCGAGACACTACTTTCTGTGGGCATAACACCCTAAATAGCAGAGGGATGGTAGGAAATGAGGAGAGATGGGAAATGAAAAGGTCCCTCTTTGGACTCAAACTGGGGCCATTGCAGTTGATTGGGATTTATAACCCAATGGGCCACCTGGGTTTCTTTACATGTGCCTAAACTTAATATCAATGAGTGCAGAAAATTAGCACCATACATACATATATATATATATATACACACACACACACATATATATGTATACACACACACATATATATGTATACACACACACACACACACACAGATATGTATATCTGCTGAAATAAAACAGATTGAAAATGAAAGAAGTCCATAATCACTTAAATTGTAAGCTGATTGATGGATTTATGGCAAGTGGAGGAATCTTGCTGCATGATTGGGCTCTTGGGTTTAAGTTTCGTGTGTTAATGGGTTGCTGTGGGGGCTGTAGGTGTACACGCCCCACTGACCTGTTGGCGAACGTTTGCCCTCAAGTTCAATCCCACCCTCGGGGGATTTCTGGGCTTGAGCTGCTGCTCGCCTCTGTCGGCGACATTATCCAGAAAGCCTTCCCCACAGCACCACCTGAAACTTCCAGCAGGCAGCATATTTATATCACCCTGCAATGTCAGCCCATCCTCCCCCAGCCACCTCCACCCAATAGGCAGGGACTCACAGTAGATCGCTTGTTTTTGACCCCAGAGTGTCCCCCCTCGTCCTCCTCCACTCTGTCTCCTAGTTGCTGAGAGCGAGGGGTAAATAAAACAATGTGTGGATTAATGATCAAGTGATTTGAAGGCTGTGTTCTTCCAAAGGCCAGAGCAAACCGCTCTCTATTTATCCAAAGGATAAATCAAAATTATGGGCTGTATCAACAATAGAACTGAGCTCCCTAGAGGAAAAAAAACATAAATGATGGATCATCAGTGGAAAGCAGTATGCTGTGAATTACACAATGTCCCTTCTGTCTGCTTATTTGATAATAGCTGTGCCTTCACACGCAAGAATATGACAAACTGATTAATACCTTTTTTTGTTAAATAGTCAAGACAAAAGGAAATCCACTGGGGATTATTTCACAATAAAGTGAGATAAAAATGACACGTGGTAATTTGAACATTTTCGGTGATAAAGTTTTACGCAAAAAAACATAAATATTTGGTCAAGTTTGATGGAATGAAATTTTTTTTACCAAAGGTCATCTTCATAACTTTTTCCTGAGCTTTCAACTAGCTCAGGAAAAAGTTGTTCAGTTGTTAGATAACCTAAATATGGATATCATGTGATACCGGTGATCAGAGGGGTTCCAGACCACAGACAGAAACTAACAGAGTGAGCTGCTCTGCCATTGCCATCTTGGCAGTGCAGGACTCAGCTGAACTCTCAGATAATCCACAAATAGGTGAATAGGTGGGACATGTGCGGACACAAAACTTTGATGGATGTAGCATGAACATGCTATGGTTAGCATCATTAGCACAGCCGAGCTAAATTAACAGGTGTTAATGCTAATATTAGCAATGTAGCGAGGGCAAAACTAAATATCTCTTTAAGCCTTAATAAGTTGTAAAACAATCACCCTTATACAGCCATGAAGGAGGAGCTATAAAGACCAAAATAGTTTTTGTACCAGGCTGTACAAAAGGATGTTTATTTCTGCTGTTGGACATTTTAACACGGGAGTCTATGGACTGACTCACTGTTGGAACCAGACTGTAGTGGGCATTAGAGGAACTGCAGGTTTTGGCTCTTCGGTCTTGGCTCCAGGTTGATGCTACATCCCGAGCCATCAGATTCCATCTTTTGCAGCCAGTTTCTGTCTAGTGGGACAATGACTTTGTTTTTCTGGTCCTTGGTAAAGTCCAAGCCCTAAAATATTTATTATTTCATTCAAAGTACTGTTGCCTGGAAAATTTGTAGTTCACACATTTTATATCATTTAGATTTTTGTGAGAAAATCCCTTAATCTAATAAAAGACTCTTTCATGTCAAAATACTTCAAGTGAAGCTGCATGTCACTTTTTGTAAAAGTGGAGGTTTTTTATGATTTTGTCAAGTCAAATCTTAAGTTGCTAGATTTATGAAGTGCACGTAGACGAAGTCAATACTGAAGAGCCTTAAACTTCCATTCTCTCTAATGACCATCAGGGGGCGACTCCACTGGTTGTTAAAGAAGTCAGATTGTATTGAAGTCTATGGGAAAATGTTCCTACTTCTCCCTTGATTTATTAGCTCAGTAAACGTTTTCCTGATGAGCTTATGGTCTGTGTAAAAATAGTAAACAGTTCATCTCTTTCCTCCCTTGTGGTGCTTTAATCTGATGTTTCATTTACTAATCAGTTGATATCAGACATTGGTTCACTGACAATTCAAAGGCTCTGCTTCACAGAGAACAAGTAGAACTAGTAGAGATCATGTCGAATAATGTCATACATTTAAAGTTGAGTAATATTCTGGTTCCACATGTTCACTTTGGGTTTCCACACCACTGACTCCTGCACCGGCACATAACTTATAAGCTCCTATACTCTGTGTTGGACATGGATAAAAAGAAGTGACCACACACACTCAGGTCTGAGCTCCAAATATTTCCTTTAACCAATTATGTGACTTCTAACAACCGGTTGGCATCTCCACTGATAATTTTGGTGACAATGAAGGATCTTTTCCTGTTGATCAGTGTAAACAGAAGAAAGTGCATTAAATCTGCTTCGATTCAATGTTTTTAAATGAGAAAATATGAAAACCTGCCTCTAAGGTGAATACACTTTAGAAGCCCTGTATTTATTATCATACACTGTGGCTTATTTAAGCCTTTGCTATAGTGCACAGTTTGTTTGGTTATTATTGGGTGGAGAGGTAGGAGGTGGAGTGGCTGTGCTGTCTTTTACCTGTGGTGTCATATTCTAGCGTTGGAGCGACTTTATGAAATGAAGGGGGGGGGGGGAAACACAACCTGTAAACTCCAGACACCCAATCACATTCTGTTTTTCTGCATTCAAGACACTCAGATTCAATAATCCACATGTATCAGGACTTCCATGACTGTTACGATGTTGGAGCAAAGAGCTTGTACCTGTGGATCCCCTCATACTTAGTGCTGGGGGCCGAGCTCCGTGTTTCCTATCTTTCAACATATATGTTCTATGTAGCTTCCCCCGGAGCTGCTGCTTCACCCAGAAACAGCTGTATCTGCTTATGGTTGACATGCAGGGAGTAGATCCTAATTGACTGTTGCAGTAGATTTGCCTGTCAGGCTGCCAGCTCCAGCATTAAGCAGCAAGTGGACGGTTGTACGCTGCTGAGCAGAGAGGATGTCCTGCATGAGACTCAGAGCAGATACGAGGGTGTTAGGTGTGTAAACTTTTGCAGAAATGTGCGTGTGCCCGGGCTGCTCCTGCCCTCTTGTGGAACAAAGCTGTAATACATTAAAGAAATGACCCAGTGTCTGTCTGTCTGTCGTGAAGCCGCACGGCGAGACAATAAATGATTGTTGTTGTGCACGATGGCACAAACAAACTAATTCACAGAAGAGTTCGACAATGGTAATGGCAAAGTTCCAAAGTCCATTTGCTGCAGCCCTCTAATACAGACCAGGGTGAATGAACTGAGACTAGGAGCATCCCAACACATACATTAGTTTAGTACACAATGACACACTAATGACACACATCAGAGATCAGAGGCTTTACATAAAAATGGTTGGATTAAACTGGGCCTCACCTCTTCCCTTCTACTCTCTGTGCTGTGTCAGCAAATCTATACCTCCACTTTTACTACATGACCACAAGTGTAATATATCTTTTAGTTTGTGGTGATTAGAGTTGACACAAATGTGTTCATAAATATGCTCATTGTGAGAACATTATTAACCTAAATAATTTAGGTCAAATCGAATGACCCACACTGCCTCTGTAAAACATGGACGTGGTCAGATAATAAGGTCATAACACACACATTAGCTCATTATATATGTGTGTGTGTGTGTGTGTGTGTGTGTGTGTGTGCATGTGTGTGTGTGTGTAAAACCTAGGAATGGATACATTATTATCACATTATTACTTCTGTATATATAAGTGTGTGTGTGTGTGTGTGTGTGTGTGTGTGTGTCTATGTGATGAATGATTAATATAAAATAATTAATATATACTAAATACAATTTAGCATACACATACAAATTCTTTATATTGTCCACAATATAAGAATACACACATACACACACACGCACACACACACACACACAAACACACACACACATATACATTTTTCTAGGTTTCATTTACAATTTTTATATATTTTAATTTTTTATGTAGTTAAATTTCATATATGGAAATTCAGCATATGTACACCTATTACATTTGTGTAGGTTTATCATTTTTGAGACTGTGAAACATTCTAATTAAACAAATTCATGTCCTACATTTAAGTTTCTGTTTCTGGTGCTTGTGATGGATTCGTAAATGAATATGTGAAAGTGTTGGCATAACTCATGTTAATTTATTACAATCCCTTCATCACTGATAAAGAAAAGAGAGGAAAGCTGTCTGCAGTGTTTGTCACACACCATGATAAAAGTCTTCCAACAAATATTTTGATGGTTTTGCTCTTAGAGAGTTTTTCTCTTATTTCCATTTGAATGATTTGGTGCATCGCACCCAAACCTTAGGGTGTAATCATTTCTCCTTCTGGTCAGATAAGACTTTTGCACAATCCAGAGTGTCTCAATCACACCCCGGCCTCATTGGCATTGAAAACCCTTCAATATATGATACATTATATCATATAAATGATCATCTAATCAAATAAATGATCATCTAACTGGACCAGGTTGAATCAGGCCTCATCCTCATCATCACGACAGCCCAGTCTGTCCCAAACGCAGAGATAACTGTGTCTTGTGTTACTCTGGTGGTTTTTCCAGGCTGATGACATGATATCTGCGAACTCTGCTGTTGCTTCACCTGTTCTCCCCCGGCCCCTAACCTACATGTTTACACACTTTGAGCTGCAATCAGAGCCGTGACTCTCTGCGGCCTCCAGCTCCTTCGCCGCTCTGAGAAAGGCAGCAAAGTCAGACCTTACTGACAGCGAGTTTACAGGGCTCGTCAGGCATTAACAGATTGGATCCTTGCTGAACGGGGAATGGCCTTTTGGGGGATATCAGCATCACTGAGGAGGCTGAGGGTGGAGGGGTGGAAGTCCCAAGCCAAGAATCCTCACTGATTTGCCGGTCATGGTCAAGGAAAGGTTCATGCTCCTATGTCTGCTCTGTGGTTTTATAAGAATCAGCACCATATACTGTATCTGTAGGAAAACTAGACCAGGGACAGCTGAACTGGGCTATTATTTCCTACACACTCACCATAGCCACAGCAAATGGAACACATTCGTTTCACGTAAAAAAGATTTTAAAATGCTTCAAGATATGTTTGGATTCATAAAATTGCACTGGTAAAGATATAAAGATGCTTTTATTTTAACGAGTCCTTAAATGCTGACGCTTCACAGGTCCAGTGTTTACCAAGTTCCATATCTTAGCTTAGCATGTTAGCATGCTAACAATCTCTAAATAAACCCAACGAACTGCACAAATTCCTGATGCTGAAACCAGAGATAGTTCAATCTGATGGGAACAAGGATGTGTTTATTTCTGAGATGATTCATTCATAGTCATAAGTGAAATAAGACTATTAGACTAATAAGACTAAATATAGCCTATGGAATAAAACTTTGTTAATTGAATAATTACAATACTTTATTATGTGATTTTCTTCTTTAATCACAAACTATGACTTTGATACGTTAATTTTTTTAAACAATTCAATTGTTTAGAAATCCCACAAGCTTCTGTTTGTTTCCATTAAAAGCTGACCTCAACATGGACTGTGATTTTAAAGCCAGGAGAAAACATACTTTCACCTGTACTGTGTGGAACAGTCCAACTCCCCCTGTCGCCATTGAGCCTTTATACTAAGGGACTTGTGGCTGTGCAGCTAACAGGACAGTGATTTAGATTCAGGAAACCTCCATTGTGTTTCAACTAATTCAGTGAAAAGGCAGCGAACGCACACATTCATACATCCGACTGTGTGCTGTTTAAAGGTGGATGACAGCAGAACAGGGGTTGCTGGTTGAGATTGGGGGCGGGTGTACATAGAAACTGATATAAGTTGTGATTACAGTCATCCCCCACTGACCTCAGAAAGACTGCAGTGTTGGCAGCCGCTCCCCTGTCTAATCTCCAGCTGCTAGGTGAGTAATTGGAAGTGAGAGCTTATGTATTTGTGTAATGAGCTGACAGCATATTTCCACTCCTTGCCCAAAAGGTTCACCTAATCAACATGGTCACGCTGTTTCTCTGTTAGTGACAGCTCTCACCACAATGGCCGTGACAAAACAAAATGTCAAACAGTGGACAGATGTGTGTGTATACTGTGTGTGTGTGTGTGTTTTGGGTGGGCTTCAGCTGCCCCCCCCCTCCCCAGCTCTGCATCAACATCACTCCTTTAGTCTGCAGCCTTGGACAAGAGGCCAAACTGGCTTGCTTTGCTCAAAAGAACTCTTGTCCCTGCTGCATGACAGATGATTTACACGTCTGTAACATGTGTGTGAATGTGACCTTTATATGTCGCACTCACCTAGACACACACGCAGACGAACACACACACACACGCACACACCTCAGTTGTAGTGGCAGTAACAGCAGCGACAGATAGGATGGTTTCATGAGGCTGTGTTTGTTATAAAAAGAAAAAAAAAAAAAAAAAAAGGGAAGCAAGTTCCCACATGTGCACGGCATGATGGGAAAGTGTGGCAGCATAGACAATGGCCCGTCGTTCCCCCACAGCTGGATCACACTCTGACTACAATCACAATTTAAACACAAGCTGCGTCCTAATTCAGGGGCCCCAGCTTCCAGAGGACGAAGTCCACGAAGGTGTGGCCCCTCATAGCTGCTGTAGACCACGAAGGTCCGAACCAAAATGACACGGTCTGGTCAACGGAGGAGTTTATATAATAAGTGTAACCCTCAGGCTCTCTGTCTGTGGTTTTGCTTTCACACGGTGGGAACAGTGTGTGGATCCCTCATTTCCCATAAAACCAGGATGCATTTGAATCCCAAAGCCACAGGTTTCCACGTGATACATACAGTAAATGTACACATTGGAAACTACTGTTCTAAAGTGAAGATTGAACTGAAAAGACATTACCTTTGAATTTCTTCCTTTGTGCTGGAGGATCTCAAAGCAGAAAGTTTTAACCAGAAACAAGAGACACAACCACATTGCTTCTGTTATAGCCTCTTTACTTTTAACTTGGTCCTAAGATTTGGAGGTCAAGGTCTTCTGGCTGTTCCAGAGGCCCGGCTGAAAACCAAATAGGACATAGCGTTCGCAGTCAGGCCCTGAGGCTTTGGAACGATCTGCCTGAGGAAATCAGATTGGCAGGATCTGTGAACTCCTTTCTGAAAATTACACTTTTCTTGGGTTTACCTTCGCTTGATGTGTTTTACATGTCCTGACTATTCTACTTGTTTCATCTGTTTTTCTCTTGAAATCTATTGATTTTCGTTAATTGTATTTTATTACTGCCTTTGTTAAGCACTAAGAAAGTTATTATTATCGTTATTATCTCTCTGGGTAGATACTAGATTACACAGTTCCAGTCAGAACACTTTCCCATTTTGGCTTTCACAAAAATTTGACCAGAACAGTATATATTACATTTATTTTTATTCATGATTAACAAGCAGTGAATTTGTTGCATTGGATAAATAAAAAGGTACTCAAGAAAAACCTTCGTTTTCCCCCCAGCATGAGCGCTCTGGGTTTTCTGTAAAGTGAGATGTTGCCGATTGGTCGTTGGGTTATGAACAAAAACACACACAAAAAAAAAAAAAAAAAAAAAACTGAAAGAGGTGAAAAGGCAAGTGATACAAGATGAGTCCTGTCTTTTTAATCTGTAAATCAGGTTGACGAGGCTACGTGGGAAATCAGCTTTGGCCACGGGCGTCATGGATTAAACTCCAGCCTCTGGGGTAGCCAGGCACATGAGGGGTCAGCGTGGATTGCTTACGGAGGTGTTCCATTTAAAATGCCAAAACAATTTCTCTCTGACCTGCAGAGAGTCTGTTTTGGAAGTCCTCCTCTGCCACTTCACCCACAATGCAGTTCCTGAAATGTGACACCGGTGAACCCGCAGTAACCTGCGAGGGAGGGGGGAGTTCGGTCGGTCAGGACCTGCTCTGGGCCTCACATGCCACAGACCATGAGCAAGAAGGGACAAAATATACTTGTGTCATAAACACTGGAGACCGTCCCAGTGCATGTTCTATATTTTCTAGTCATTACAATCATAGCTCCTCTCTCTGCTTCCCTCTCCGTGTCCTTGCAGTAATCTGCAGATCTGGCGACGGCTTCAGGGCCGCGCAGCCTCTGGTATCTGCAGCGCGGGGCACCAACCCATGCATGACCATATGTAATATAATCAAAAAGTCAGTGCTGTGTTTTATACAACCAATCAGAGCCAATCAGTGTGAGCCTAGTGTGTGATGGGAAGATGGAAAAGGGGGGGCGGGGGCCCAGGGGTTCCAGGGGCCCTGGCCGAGTGTGTTACTCATCAGTCTCCCAGGCCAGGCTCTGTGTTTGGATTGCTGTGTTTGGATAAAGCAGATTGGTTTGCACTTAACCCTGTAATATATGCAAAACTATTCTCCTGATAATACTCTTTAAGCCTGGCCAGTCACCGCTGTGGCAGACGCCGTAAACGGAGCACGGCTTGAAGAAAAATGGCACGAAATAAATTGTGACATGGTACCGAGGGGGGGTTGCACATATGTCTTTGTTGACCCCCCCCCCCACACACACACACACACACCACCCCTGCACGTACACCCCACCTTTATGTTGTTATCAAATAGGATCTTTAATATCAGTTTTAGAAAATACTGTATGTGTTAATGTGCACCGGTGAACTAGTGACAAACTGTATTTCAGCAATAAAAGTTCAACGGCGCCTTATTTTTCATGATGCTCAAAATCGAAGCAACAGTTGCTTATAGTGTTAAATGGAACAAAAAGGTTAAATAGACTGTTTCTTAAGAAACAAAACACAGTTGCTTTGTTTCCGAGAATGAGGAGGTGGACAACCTGTTTAACGTCTGAAGTTGTAAGTTTTGCTACACAGCTAACATTAGCATTAGCATTAGCAGCTGGTTACTTACCAGTCCAGAAGAAATGTTGCACAGTCAGTATTACACTCCTTTCCTTTTACTCACCAGCAGCTGTAGGTGGAAACAAACACCAATGTTAACGCCATCACTTCTTCTCTTCTACTGAAGTTAGCACGCTAACCATGTAGCCCTGGCCCTCACCGTAGCTCTCGATCTGCCTTGAAGATGTAGCACTGTTTGCTCGCTTCTTGTATTAAATATCTTGATCTTCTTGTATATAATCTTATAATCTTGTATAAACGCAACAACGGCTGAAGTTCTTGTCAAGCTACACAGCAAGAGCCAGGAGGGCTTAGGGACTTAGCTTAGCTTAGCAAACTGCTAGCTCTGTCCAAAGTTCCAAAAAGTGCCTCTCAAATCTTAACCTCACTGCTACGAAGCTAACATCTGAGGCTAGCTAATTAAAATGTTACAGATTGTTTGTGGCTGACTTCTGTGCTGGAAACTTCCCCGATGATCAAAAGTTTATCCATCCACCCAGCAGGCTACATCTTTGTGTATGTGGGTGTCCAGACACACACTCTTCACGTTTTGGTCTTTGTAAAAGGTCCAGTGGCACCAGACCTGACATCCCCAGTGACAGCACACAGCACTGAACCTGCTGTACAGCAAATAACTAGCGACGCACTCCTGTCTGTGCATGTCTGTTTGTGTAAAATAAGTGTTGACTAGTGAGAATCACAGGTGTTGGTAGAAGTTTTTCTTTTTTTTTTTTGGACAGAACCAGGTTAGTTGTATCTCTAGGCTAAGATAGGCTAACCATCCCTGACTCAGCTCTGTCCTTCACAAACAGACATGAAATGGATCTTGATCCCATCTTCTCACTCTCAAAAACAAATCAAGCAAATGTCTCTACCAAAAATTGTTTGCACACAACACTTATTCCCGTCTGTCTGGGACCATTCAGCAGGAAAACACTAGTAAACGAACGGTTTCTTGAATATGCATTTGGCCTTCAGAATAAAAGTGGGAAGTCAGAGTTCTGCATAAAACAGACAGATATTTAAAATGAACAAACAGCTGCATACACTGTGTTGTAGAGTGATGTAGAAAATGATGGACAGCTGCTTCTGTATGTGTTTGATTTCCAGTCTCATTAAAGTATCTGCCCGGCTGTGGACTGCTGCCAGGAAGCTCTGCAGAGCCTCATGTTGTATCATGACCCAGCATCAGACGGGATCTCCCTCCATGTAATAAGTAGCCGTGTGGTTGTCATAGTCCAGTGCTCTGCTGAAATGTTGGCCCAGACCAGCAGATTTCTTCATGAAACCTAATGAGAGCCTGGTGCTCTGGTGTGTGTGTGTGTGTGTGTGTCTTTCCCACAGTTCAACTACAACCGGGAAACAAACTGGCTGGTTTCCTAATAATGGATGCACCGTCCCACGCTTCGGCCTTGGTAGCTCGACTCTAGGTGTGTTTTTATCTGTGCTGGACTCAGTCTTCACACAAACTTTACTGATTCTATCTGCAAAAGAATTTTCTCATATCATTGCAACAGCTGTTGTTGATTTTGTAACACAACATTGTCCAAGCACCAAAGCCTTAATCCAATAAAAATGTTATCATGGAAAAAAACGTAAGTAGTTTTTTTTGCTTGATTGATGGAGACCAGGGTTAGATTAAAAGGAACAGTAACCTTTTTTCTTTTGGATATTTTTTTCAGGCTTGTTCACAAAAAGGGTATTTTTCTGGTAAGAGGATACATCGATATCTTTTGGTTTATTTCAGTTTCCTGAACCACACAACATCGGATATTGGCTCCTTTCACTGGCTGTTTGCTAATGTGTACAACAAGGTCCAACTCCTCTGAAGTGAAACCCTGTAAAACGAAGCGACATCTTCTCATCAGCCCTGTCTCCCAGAGCTAAACTGCAACAGCAAAAACATTTTGTATGACATGTAATTGTGACTGCATCGTGTTTTCTATGGACATAATGATGAAATGTTAATTGAAATATGTGGCAAATCAACAGTAATTGATGGCATCAGTAAAATGTTGAGAGAACGTGTCTGTTTTCCACCAATATATCTGAACTTGGGACGGCACAGTTCTGCATTGGCTAGCAATAAGGTTCTGGGTTTGAACCCTGAACCCCAGGCCTGAGGCCTTCCTGTGTGTGAGTTTGCATGTTCTCCCTGTGCCAGTATGGGTTCCCTCCAGGCTCTCCAACTTCTTCCCACAGTCCTAAGACATGTAGGTTAAATTTCTCATGGGTGTGAGTGAGTGAATGGATGTTTGTCTCTGTAAGTCGGCCCTGTGATGGACTGGCAACCTGTCCAGGGTGTACCCCGCCCTCGCCAAATGTCAGCTGGGATTGGCTCCAGCCCCCCTGCAGCCCTGCACAGATATATGATGGATATCTGCTCTCACAGATCAATCTCCATCTAATTAAACTGGTGTATTGCTCTGTTCAGACTCTTAGTTCGTAGTTTGTCCTCTTCTGGTTTAATACAGAAAAAGTTCTGAAAAAGCAGTTTATTTAAATTGGATTAAAACCAAAATGTGAACACACCAAAGAGTTGTTGCCTCCTCCTAACCACAGGTGGCACAATGGGTGCAAACCCTGGGCTCATGTGCACCTGTCGCCCAGTCTCATCACATCTAGTATATATATATATATATATATATATATATATATATATATATATAGGGAATGTGCTGCTGTTTCATTCATTCATTCAGAAAAACAGCCTCCAGTCACAGATCACTCGCAGTCTGTTTACAGGCAGCTCCACAGAAGACTGACTTTCCTCACATTGTTTCATCTGAATGGATTTTTGAGGCCTGAGGAGGGAAAACTATTTCACTATCTCACATTTTCAAAAGGGGAAAAGACTAAACTCAGTAAAATAAACAGAATCTGTAGCAGAACCGTCACAATCTGCTTCCCATTTCCCATCAGCCCCTGTCTCCAGCCCCTGCCTGTCAAAAAGTCAAAATAACCTCCTTTCTAACCACTTCTCCATGATGGAAAATGTCATGATGTTAAAGGAAGATTCATAAGAATCTGAATGCACTTAACACTCAAGAATTCATTATTTAAACCAGTACTTAACAGAACACACAGAGCAACAACAGTCACAGCTGTCGGCTCAGGTGAGGTTTTAATAAAACGCTTTTAACAAAAAGATAAAACATTGTAGTTATTCCCATTTTTCAGGACACCTTAAAACAACATAGTAGGATCAGGACATGAAAGCAGGACTGCAGAAAGCAAAAGAAGTCAGAAAACAACCAAAACAACTCCGGGCTGAGAGGCAGCAAGACCTCCAACCCTCAAACTAGAAGCCTCCGCTCCCCCCGGTGCTGCCACCAGAGCTCTTAAAGCCTTCCTCCCCTGGTCAGGGGGACTGAAGATGATCAGGAACAGCCTGGTGGAGCTGGAACACATAGTTCCATAACACAGTGATAGTAAATAATAAAGCGATAAATGCTACATTTTGCAGGTTGCACCATCTCAGGTGTGAGGATTAGATACTATCTTGGTTGTATAGTATCTGTAGATAGTTAGATCAGTATTTTTGGGTTTTGGTTGCTGGTCAATGAAAAGTCAGTACATACAAAATGATGATCGAATGCCACTGACAAGACTTGATTAGCGCAAAAATAGTGCCTTTATAATCATGCATGATATCAACTTAGTTGACATGTGATATATATGATATAATATTCTGCGTCTACTGTCTGACCTGTAGGTAAGAAACCACTCCACTAATTAATCCACCCATAATTAGCTGATGTGACACTAAATATAGATAAACACTAAATATTCATAAATGACATGGAATATGACGTTTCATAGTCTAAGCAGACAGTTGGTCTGATGGTGTCTCAGACAAAGGTCAGGACATCAAACTCAGCTCTTCTTGACTTAAATATCAGATTTAGTGTCTTGTGCTGACACAGACTCAGGGTCTGTGGACTGACAGACAGAGGCTGCAGCAGAGTGAAGAAAAGGACCTGTTCAGCAATGGGAAGATGTGATTAGTGATTAGGTTGAATGAGGTCGAGGGTCTGAGCTCATTCCGAAGTCACTGTATACAGTGACTTAGTACATGTGCGGTTGAATTTATGGGATGGAAATGATTGTTTAGACCCAATAACACTTTGAATTGACACGCTCATGTCAGCAGCTGAAGCAGCAGTGACATGTATGTTGTGTTATAGTAATCTGTGTTGTGATGTGACTGTTTGCACAGCATGGAGGTGTCGCCCTGTGTCTTCTCTCTGGGTTGTACAGCAGTAAAGTGACCAGCAGAGGGCAGCAGCTGACTGTGAAGAAAATGAACATGACCATCTATTGTGATCTGTTAGTGCAGTGTAGCTACAAAATGTTACAATTCTCCACTTCTAATATTAAATGAAATGAAATATGTTTAGTCTGCTGCAGTGATAATTTCACTCTAATGACAATGAAAACTGCTGTTACTTTCCCATGAAGTTGGGCTGCAAATATAACTGTGGATAAAATACTAACACAGGCGAGGAACTGTCATTGGGGACTGTCAGAGTCTTCGGATGTTACAGTAACACAAAAAACCATGAGATCCTCTGAAGAACTGCGTCTGAAAATGATGCTCACTGATGCTGCAAAAAGTCCGAAATGTCACGGGAAAATGACAGTTACCTTTGACCTCATCACAAAAGTCAAGAGCTGAAATCTGCGAAGCAACATCTGGATCAGCCAGAGTCCTTGGAAACAAGCGACAGATGTTCAAACTGAGTGCTCTGACCACAATCAAGAAAGACCAGAGAAACATGGAGCAGCATTTAACTGCAATGTGTGGGATTGTGTAAGATTTGATCAGACATTGAATTTAAAATGCAACACAGTGGAGCCATGGTGGTGATGTCATGACTAAAGCCTCCATTGACTCTATTCCAAAAGTATCTACTGGAATTAGCATGCTAACCAGCTAGCCCTGGCCCGCTTCGTCTCCTGAGCTTTAGGTGAGGCGACAGCTTCTCGACTAGCATCACAGAATCACAAAAATGGCTGAAGTTTAAGAGTTTAAGCTCCGTCCCAAAGAGCCGCTACCAACAGGACACCACGCTCAACGGCAAAGAAGCAAAACGGGAGTGAATCTTGGTGTGGTTCTCCACCGCTGGAGACTTCAGCAAAAAGTCTCTTGAGCGAGACTAATGACGAACTGCATCAAAGCATTTAAAGTGGCATAAGTGACTGATATTGTCGAGGGCAGGGGCAGCACGGTGGTGCAGTGGTTAGCACAGAAGGTTCACCGGGCCTGGGGCCTGTGTGGAGTTTGGACTGCAGAGCAGACACAGGGAACAGGAAGTGAATGCACTGGGCGATCTGTTCAGCATGTTGTTTCCACTTTCTATCACTGTTAGAGGTGAGACAGGATCAGTCAGTGAGAAGTGAGAGGAGGCTGTTTCTACAGGACAACAATCGTGCACAAGCTGCAGCTTTTATCGGGTTTTCACGTCTGTTTGCTGCAGGAGCTGTTTAACTTCCCCAGACTTCAAAAAGCAACAACCAATATTTTACTGTTATTCTTTGTTTATTTTACTTAAATGGGGTAAAAGAATCCGTGCAGTTAGTCAACAGACTGTTCCACCCGGTTTGAAATGTTTGCACAAGAGGAACAAAGACAGAGCTGTGGAAAAGTTTCAGTGGTTGTATTTACTTCTCTTCATTTCAAAAATCAATATGGAGTTTGCCCCGAGGCACGATGACTGTTTGTGGCAGATTGGCAGTTTTAATGAGATATGATGAAAATAGGTGGCATCAAGTGTGTTTTCATATTCAAAAAAATGGCTAACAGGTCGATGCTGCAGTAGGAGTTGACTGAATGAGAACAGCGCCTTTTAAAAGCACAGTAAAAAAGGCAGGCGATCCATTCTAACTTGCTCAAAGCAACAGAAAGTATCTGACCTTTAGGAAAAGTGTCAAACTGTGGCATAGACATAGTCGTAGCCTGGACGACCTCACACACAGGTGACCTGATCGATGCCGAGAAACACAGGAACCGCATTGGGTATTGACTCACTGACTCATTTTCTTTCTGATCGACTGTAAAGCCACTGGATGCTGCTTTCATCTGTGAAATGATGTTACCTCACATCCTGCACTGCAGCAGACATGACACATGACATCTGTCTCAAACACAATGTTTCACTGAGGATGTTCAAGGGGGGGAATGTTGCTCTGCCACATATTCCTCGGTCTGCAAAGATATGATTGTAAAGTGGTGCATACTGATATTAACAGTAACCTTTCACCTCGTTCAGCTCAAACAATGTTCAAACAAAGTGAAAGTCGTCAATGCCACCTTTTTATTTAAAAAAAAAAAATATTGAGAGCAATGTTAAATCTGAATCTATATTAAATAATAATAATAATAATAAATCAAAATCTAAATGTTAAATGTAATTATTCAATCTATGAATTTAATCTAAATATTGAATCTAAACCTAAATGTTACATGGCACTTACAAAAAATATTGATTTAAATCTCTTAAAAAATTCACCATTGATTTTAAACATTGTTGTAAAGGAAGGCAAACATTAATTTCAGTATATGGCACTTTAAAATCAACACCTCAAATCTTCCTTACACTTCCTTCTGTGTCCATATATATATATATATATATATATATATATATATATATGTCACTGCCTCCTTCTGTGTCACAGCTACACTGTGTGCCTCAGCTATACACACGACTTTACACACCTGATAACAGTGAACTGAGTTCTTCTAACATGCAAGTGATCGCACCACAACATGAGTGCAATGAGCGCAATGAAGGATCAGTGTAGGTGGCTGAGTGGGATATTTCACTTATTTTCCCACTTTGATTTGTCAGTGCAGTTACATCACACCCTCTCCAGGCTACTCAGAGCAGGGAGTGAGCTGCACATCTCTCTGACTTTAATGTGGAAAATAATGATTTCCACTTGTCACTGAGATGTGTTTGATGTCGAATCAGCAGCAAAAATGAATCACACTGAACTATCAGACTTTACATCCCAATCAGTTTTCGGATATAAAGGATTTAGGATTTTCTCACATATACAAATGCAACATGGATATACACACAGGAAGGAGGAGTTAGTTTAATTTCCACCTCCCCTCCACATGCTGAGGACGCTTTGGAGGCATCCCTCAGGAGGTGGAACTAAATTCAGTTGCAGGTGCTTACAGGGGAGGAGTGAGGATAGGAGTGGAGGGGGTGGGTGCTCGTCGTGCTGTTGCCTGCGATTAAATGAGCAGATGCGATGTCATATCTTAACTATTGCCATTACAAGCATCGTATGGGTGTGTAACACATACTGGTGTTGAAGGCATCATATCTCGGCTTGTTCACCAGGTGTTTGGTGAACTGTCTCCATTGCTGGCATTGTTGTCGTGTGTTTGTGTGCGAGCAGCACAGGCCCACCCTCACGTAAACTCTGCTGACACACAGAGCGGGGGGGGGGGGTCACCAGTCACCAGCATCGATCATGAGAGAGAGCTGAGAACAGCATCAATCCCAGGCCCCTAGAGGGGAAATCATAAGGGCCAGAGAGTGACGGCTATCCTTCACCAGGTCAAAAGACACTGTACAATATACCATATACCATCCCATAAACCAACATATTTAGCTTTTAATGCTTTAATTGGACAAAGCAGAAAGGGTTCATCCTCTGGGGAGAAGGTACAGTCTGTGCTGAAAATCTTCCGAGTAGTAGTTGTGTACAAAAATTTGGCTGGATTGTGGCATGAAGGGAAATATGAAGAGGTCCCAAAAAAGATTAATCCTCTGGGGATCATGAATATTCTCATCTTATCAAATGGAAACCATTGACTGTAGTGTTTTAAGCTCCTCCAATCTATAAAACCATTTGAAAGGTGTGTCAGAAGAAGAAAACAATTAATTCCACCACAGTGAAGCAACACATGCGAATCCCGTACGATGCCCTCCACCCAAATGAGCCTTCAGGGGAATCAAAGCAGAAAACACACTGTTAGACAATACAGGCAAATGACAGGCCGAAGAATTTGTCTGCTGTAATCATCCATTACAAATCACATCACACAGAGCAATCACTCCTGGTTTACCTCCGGGCTTCTCGGCTGTTTGACGAGGAATGATGGTGTGAAAAACAAGATAAGTGACTGTAGCAGTGAGGTAAATAAATAAGGCCACAGAGAAATGACTGATTACTGAGCAGAGCTGGGCCTGAACGGTCAGGGACGCTAAATGACCACAAAAAGACACCGAGCAGCCACAAAGACACACGAATGGACCCTAAACTGAAGCAATAAAAGAGACACGGCCACAAGCACAAAGGAAACAACCATAAAAAGATGCAAAACGACCACAAAGAGACACAAGATGATCACAACCACAAATGATGCAGCTGGATCGGTTTCAGTGTGGGTGTCCTGCGCCTTTGTTGGGGAGATGTGGGGGTTTACATGTCTGCACCAAGGGTCCATTGTCTCATAATCCATACATGCTTGCAGGTACACAAGACAATAATTAGATTTCTCTCATCTTATTGTTTCTGTACCGTTCCACCCTCTCTGTAGAAGTACACTGCTGCTCCTCTAGGTGGCACTAAGATGTTACACTTCCACAGATCTTTCCTGACACACGCACACACACACACACACACACACACTTGACAACCCATTTCCTGCCCTCTCTCCACATTACTATTCCTCAGCAGCAGGGACCCTCAGGCAGAAGGTGGAATTTTTAATATGTATATTTTCCAATGGCCAAGCCACATCTAAGTGTTTCACAAACAGGGGTAATTATTTGCGAATGGCAGATTGTGAACGCTCCCTGCTGACCCGTCCAACTCCAGCTGGTGTCGCCCTCCAATCGCTGCTTTTCAGTGGGGCTTAATTGGCGTGATCTCCGGCAGGAAGGAAGGAGAGGGGGAGGAGGGCAACCAGTTAGGCCCGTGACAGCTGCTGAGAGAGAATATGGACACGAGTATCCACACCGCCACTGTGACGGACGCCTGGGAGCCGAGTGGCTTCTCGAAGATCTCCACGAAAACGTGGGAGACAAAACAATAAAGTGTGCAAAAAGTGAAGGGCTCCAGACACAGATACAGATTGACGGCACTGACAAACGACTTTGTGCAGACACAAACAAGTTATTGCTGTTTGACAGATTTTTAGAAGACTTGTTATAGAGTCACAGTTTGCTACTGTGTGATTTGAAAAGAGATAGAGGTGGAGAGGATTCAGAGGATCTCAGTTACCCGTGAGTGAAATGTGAACTGTGTGGAGTGGACAGGGGTAAGATGGACAGATACTTGAGCAAGTGCTGTCACAGCTTGACACACTTCTTTTTTTTTTTTTTTTTTTTTTTTTACATGTCTTTACAAACACTTCAATTTCATTTCAATCAAAAGAAACTTCCTGAGTCAATGAGGTAACTTACATTACAATGTGTCAAACAAGGGAGATTTAGATGTGAAAAGAGGGCTAGGCTCTTTCTTGACACTGCTGGTGGTGGTGGTGGTGGTGGTGGTGTGGACTGGAGGTCAACGGGGTGGAGGAGGGTCACAGCAGTATGCACTTAACTGACACCTGACAGCAGGACAGAGGAGAAAAGATTTTAAAGTTCCTGAGTTTTACACTCTGTACAGATCCTCTGCCATGATTCATATTTTTGAAACATGGTTTTCACACAGAGAAACTGGGACTAAAGCTCATCTACACTTACTCAAGATTGAGACACCTGGATCAGGCCTTGAGCTCCACCTGCCACCTGCTGGCTCCAGGTTGCACAACCACAATTACACAATTGGAGTTAAAGGTCTTGCTCAAAGGCACCACAGTGGTGTTGATGAGGGTTTGGATTTGAAGTGCTGTTCTTTCAATCTTCCCACCCAGATTTAAACCTGCCAGTCTGGGCATCGAACAGTCGACGTTCCAGTTATAAGCCCACTCCTCTCACAGGCTGTATAAAAAGTGGACATACACTCTGGGTCTGTGAAGTGAAGCCAATGCTGAAGAGCCTTAAACCTTCATTCTCTCTAATGACCATCAGGGGGCGACTCCACTGGTTGTTAAAGAAGTCAGATTGTATTGAAGTCTATGGGAAAATGTTCCTACTTCTCCCTTGATTTATTAGCTCAGTAAACGTTTTCCTAATGAGTCTCTAGTTTCAAGTCTTCAATACAACATGATGTTCATTTTTTAAATGATGGTCCATTTAGAGGAAAATAGACCATAAAGCAGGGGATGGATTGAGGTGTGGCTACTGTGTGATTGACAGACTGTACCACCCAATCAGGATAGAGTACAGAGCAGGTCAGCTCCACCCCTCACTCCTCCTCAGCTCCACCTTCTCCTCCAAATATGGTTTCAATGTGATTGGCTGGTTGAGACTGTGTCACAAGAAGTGCGACACAGAGAGAGAGAGAGAATTGTGAATGAATGAGGCTTCTTCCTTTTGAGGATTGAAGTTTCCACACTCATACTAATGGAAGAAAACATCCAAGACTCTTTAGCCTTTACACAAACTTGGTTGACAATCAAACTGAAATCTTAATACAATTGTGTTAATGTAACATTTTTAAATGTCATGCAAATAGCACTCAGTGAGTCCATGCTGTGATAAAAAAGATTTTAAATGAACTTGATTTGACTGTAAACAGTGTTATATATAAAAATGCCACACATAAATTAAACAAACGACACAATAAAGGTATTTCATTCAGTTGGAATCACCGCATTAAGCCACATTATGTAAATGTGGCTTAATGTAAAATTAGTGCTGCATTTTACACAATACACAACATGCAGGTTAATGCGCTTGGAGTGATTTGGCCATGACAGTGGCTGCCCTTTAACACAAATGAAGATGTAGCTCCACACCCAGCTTGAATAGCTTTTTATAAAATGCTTCAGTAAAGTTGTCACGGTATAAGACCTCCACAACTTCTCTGACAAAATGGGAAATATACTGCACAGACACATTAGAGCAAAAGTGGCATTTCAGCCAAATGAGCTGAATATTATATCAAAGGAGACAGAGGCAAAAAAAAAAAAAAAAAACTCATTTTGTTTATTAGATCAAGGACATGTTGACAAATGAGGATCAAATGAAAATGTGGGGTGACTCTGCCAAAAATGTGCTGCAGCTTCCATTTGGCTCTGTCAGAGAGCTGAGCCGTCATCACTGTGATGCCTGCGCCCGTTTCCATGACAGCGGTGACAGATGTGCAACACAGGAACAGCCAGGTGGACGTCACCATCTTGACCTCTGCAAGATTACGTGTAAACGGATGTTTACAGTGTGCTGATCTGATCGCTGATCTTTTCAGACCTGCACATCTGTCTCTACATCTGCGTTTCACGGGATACTTCATTTTTGGATTTCTCTTCTTCTTCATTACACGTTTGCAATTTGCAATTCACTTTCACGTGAAAGAGAGAGTGAAAGAGAGAGAGAGAGAGAGACAGGGGGGTAAGGAGAGAGGGGGGATGACATGCAGTGAGGGGCAGCAGATCGGACTCTAACTTAGGCCACTGCAGGTAGGACTGAGCCCTAATAGTATACTCTCTACCACTGCAGCCACAGAGGAACGATTTCCTTTTGGAACTGATGAACTTTTGACAGAACGTCTCTAAAATGTCTCTGTCTCCACATGCAGCTGCTAAAACCATATTAAAAAATAAATCAACAGGTCTGTTGCTGAACTTTTAACAATCCTTCACACAGGAATCGTGTCTGCTATTGTTGTTTGTACACTGCATGTTGTGCTAATTGTTATTGCTGTATTTATTGATTGTGGATGACAATGATGTGTTGTAATCAGCCCGTGAAGCCAAAAGCAAAATCCACATCTATGGAAATTAAAGATTATTATTATATTGTTATTAGGGTTATTATATCATTCCCTGTCTATTTTACTGTGAGCGGCAGAATGGTGTGTGTAAATGTGATGTGGAAAGCTGAAATAAAAATGGTGAGTCTTGAAAGTTATTTGGACTTCCTCCTGTAGACCCCCTCATCTCAACCATGATTCCTGGTGGCAGTTGTGGTGAAAGCTTTCAGGATTTGATCATATTGCCGATTCCTTTTGGTCATGTGAATCATACTTCCTACTTTGTTGCAGTGCCGGTGGAACTTCTAAACACTGTTAGCTGTCAACATGTGCATCCAATTTTTTTGTCCTCCAAAAAGGAAACTGGGGTTTTGCTCAAGTGCAGTTTTTTGTAAGCAGATCTTTATGTTGCTCACTTAAATGATCAAAACGCTCCCCAACATCTTCAGCATCGCTCGCTTAGACCACTTAAGGTAATGTGTGGCCTTCCTGGAGCTGACTGGGGCTCCTCATTGTAATCTACAGTGTATATATAGTCTTCAGTGTTTCGCGTCTTTGCGCACAACATCTTGATCAACAAACGCCTGTACAGGTGCAGCTCCCAGAGAGCATATTAGAAGCATGACATTCTTAGCCGCTTTATAAAAAGCATCAGTTGGCGTGAACAAAAATGATCATAAAAGTGAAGAGCGAAATGAATCGATTAACGCGATTATTCCAGATACATTTACGTTTAAAATTACCTTTTGAAACATGGGAAACATTCAAATGTTTGAGGGTGAGTATCTTCTAACCCCCTATTTTCAACAGTACTTGAAGAGCACTTGTTTTAAAAGCACGTCTTCTCCGGAAGCCACCGAGTCTGATTCCCGTCAAGAAGAATCCCTTCAAAACCTTCATTTCTCAGAGTGTGCCGCTTATTTTTGGAGCTTTTTAGTGAATTTGTTATTAATAACGCGTCGTGTTTCAGAAACTGTAGATGTACATCCCGTCTCTGTTTGTTCTCAGCATCAGCACCTGTCACTACTTTGTCTGCACAGACTGTTTGTTTCTGTTATCTCCTTACCTTGACAGTGGATTAGTTTCTGCTCTGCGCACACGGGAGCCCACTGAGTTTTAACAAAGTAAGAAAACACATTTACAGTAGAAAAGCTGGCAGGTAGCAGAAATGTGCCTGTGGATGTGCAGATAATAAGGATCCTCGCTCACAGCTGGACCCTGTGTCTCTTATCGCCACAGAGCCGATTGTTAGTCGGCTGGGACTATTTAAAGTGAAGAAATATGCTATTTTAAAATAATTTTCTGCACCGGTGCTTTGCAAAAACCAGAAGACTGAGGAGGAAAATTATATATACTTTGAACCACAATAGAATAATACTCGTATGCGCACTAAGAGACAATAGAAAGATTATTTTAATTAGGGATAATTTGAATGTGTTGCCAGTAGGGGGAGCTGCAGTGCACACATTCCCAACAGTAATGAATTTGAGTGGTGCATTTCTCATGACTGTGGTTGTAGTTTTGGACTCACCATCTCTCAAAAACATTCAGGAAAAGAGGGACACATCAGGGCAGTACATGGGAGCCTCCTACAACTGTTTACGGAAACATTTTTCAACCGTCGGATCCATCATGGACGTATTATAGGCTCCCAAATTAATCGTGAGAGTCCACTTGCATGGCAGTGTGGCTGCAGAATGGGTAAGGATTGTGGATCCTGACCAGATCTGGCCCAAAACTTACCCGTAACCACTCATGAAGCAACTCATCTGGCCTGGACTGGTCACATTTTATGAGACATACACTTGGTTGAAATACATCAGAATTTCCCTTTAATTTGATCTTCCACCTCTGACAGTTGTTTGTCGTATTTAGAATTAGGTTAGATTGAGAGTCTGCTCCTCTAATCACTGCTTATTAATTGGAAAACACTCAAATCAAAAGAAGCAGTGAGTGACTGAATGACAATGAGACAGGGAAGCTGTGTCCTCACTGAGGAATCTGAGGAATGCGTGCAGGGTACAACAATAACATCATTACTGATGGCAGAGCTGGAGGATGCGGCGTCTTGGGGTCTTGAGGTTGATGTCAGGCTCCGCTAATGCCTCACATTTAGAGCTGTTTACTTCATAGATCACATTTTTTCTGATGTTTGATGCAAACACTCACAGAGACCCCTGACCTGTATTTGCAGGATTTTATGCATTGCACTGCTGCCACACGATTGGCTGCTTGGACAGTTGCGCTAAAAAGCAAATGGTTTTAAAATGGTGTCCTATTCATTCCAATAAGATACAGATCACAGAGAATGAGCGCTAGAACCCACTGGCAGAGTTGGCTGATGTCTGTTAGCCCTGTGCACAAAAGGAACCACCTAGATTTTCAAAATACAATTGGCAACCAACTGGGACGTTTGTGAACTGCAGTTTGTAATTTGGACATCACTGTTTTTTTTTAAACCAGAAGAAACCATATTTGGAGGAGAAGGTGGTGCTGAGGAGGAGGAGTGAGGGGTGGATCTGACCTGCTCTGTACTCTATCCTGATTGGGTGATACAGTCGGTCAATCACACTCTAGCCACGCCTCAATTCCCCCCCTGCTTTCTGGTCTATTTCCCTCTAAATTTAAAAAAATGACCCTCATGTTGTATTGAAGACTTGAAACTAGAGAATGAGACCATAAACTCTTTAGGAAAACATTTACTCAGCTAATACATCGAGGGAGAAGTATCGACATTTTCCCATAGACTTCAATACAATCTGACTTCTTTAACAACCAGTGGAGTTGCCCCCTGATGGTCAAGTGTCAAAATGTGACTAGATTGAATTGATCTCATCCTAATAAAGAGTCATTTCGGGGTTTTTTTCATTTTGTAATTGAAGTATAGGGAAAGTCTTTTTGGGCCAATGTGCATCATGTGATTTGATAGTAGGGATGTCACCAGAACAGATACTTTGGTACCAAGTTGATGTCAAAATTCTTAATTTGCAGCAGAAGTTGTTTTCTAACAAACTGAAGGTACCGTAGATGTTGAAGACATTGGAGATGTGACTCTTTTTCTGAGATAATCAATTTGGCAGAGAATCATGGAATTTCAAGGGTATTGGTACTGACTGTTTAAAGTAAAAGGAAATTGGATATTATTGAGTACAAACCACTCTCAAATCTTTCTCTTAATTAAATTAATGTTCTTAATGTTCTTAATTCTAGACCAAAACCTACCCCTCATTCCACCAGTATTCAGCACAAGGAGACAAACAGTAGAAAACCCATTAAATACAGTTTAAGATTGTACAACATGGAGGAGCAAAAACTTGAATTTGCTACAAGCAAAGTAGATAAAAATAAAAGCAAGATTCTAAAATGATAATTAAAAAAAAGTATAATCACTAAAAAGATTGAGGGGAATTAATAGGTTTTGAAAACCTCTTACCTTCAGCTGAAGGTAAATTCAGGCCCCAAGCTCTCTGAGCCACCAGTCTGCACAAAGCAGCCTGACTTCTCACCAAAACTAAAAAGAGAGAGTCTATTACTACCTTTAACTCTCTGGGGATTTTAAGTAAATTGTCAAATTGATTGTACGATTTTATTGCTGACTTCACATCTCAGGTCTAGTGACACCACATGTACCTAGTTGCAACCTGAGGTCACCAGCCAAAGCTCTGTGTGGCATTTTGCTCGGGCCCTCACACTTTGGAACAACCTCCATGGGAAGATTAGACTAGCTAGCTCCTCCTCCTCCTTTAAATCCCTCTTAAAGACACATTTTTATTGAGAGAGTTACAGGAAACGAAAGCATGTTTAACAGTCTCTGGCTTTCTACTGGATAAAACTGGACTCATCTTGGAGAGTCTCCAGAACTGGAAAAAACACGACTGAGCTCAGGTATAAGCTATAAGATAATCACTATTGGCCCTGATACAGGGTCAGTTGTGATTACCTCAATCTGATCAGTGTAGAGCTGCAGAAAGCCTTTGTAATTATTAATTCAATAGGACTCCTTGGGGTTGAAAGACAGATACAATTGAGTTTCATCTGCATAGAAACAAAAGGTCACTTTATACCTCTGGGTCATATGCCCCTGGGTAAGATATATGAATATGTACAGGAGAACAAGTGAGGTCTAAAGACAGACCCCTGAGGTGATTGTGACCAAATGACCTCATTAAAACAATCAATCTTCTAAATAAGAATGAAACCAGAATCAGAGGTACTAAGACAGTGTTTGTTGTTATGTTCCAATAGAACAGACTGACCAACAGCTTTGAACACAGCATTCAGATCTAATAGAACTAAGCATCAGTGTAAAATAGCAGGTCAATTATCACTTTGAGTTCAGTGTCTTTAGTAAAATCCTGACTGAAATGTCTCACAGAGTTGAATACAGTTTTAAAAAATGCTCAGTGTCAACGTCTTGTTTTTCTAATACACATATAATACAGGCTGTATGTGTTATGTTCTGCTGATTTTGACTGAAAGAGGCTGTTTTACTGGCGCAGTGGTTCAGATGTCATGTGGAGCTAAAATCCACATTTACTAGAAAAGGAAAAAGTATCACCTTGAGATAAATATTCAGCCACTTTGCCATAGCACATTTAGTCCAGGTTCCTCTAGTTCTCTCAATCAGCTTTGAGATGTTTCTACACCCTGACTGGAGTCCACCTGTGGTGGATTCAGCTGACTGAACATAGTTTAGAAAAGACACACACCTGTTTGTATGTACAGCACAGATCAGAGTAGAAGCCATGAGGAGGAGGAGGAAGCAGCTGTTGCGGAGCTCAGAGACAGGATTGTGTTGAGGCTCAGAGAATCTCAGTTGCCTCCATCATTCTTACATAAAGAAGTCTGTGACAACCAGGACTGAATCTCTTCCTAGAGCTGGCAAATTGACTTTGCTTCAGGAGAGACCTGTATTCTTATACAATACAATATAAAGGTTGTACGAGCATCACCTTCCTCCTGTTTACTAAGCAACTGGGTAAAATGACAATATGCTAATGCAGTAATTGCTACTACACTCCTCAATGAGTGGTTTTTGTTTTAAAAATGGCCTTGGATAATGTACTAATGCAAGGTAAGATGAAGGCCATTGAATGTGGTGCCTTATGCCAAACCTCTTATGTTTTGCATCGAGTTTTAAACTGGACCCACAATGCAAATACAACATAGTTTGGATTGTTTAAACAATTTGTTGCACAGTTGGTGATTGAAAGAACATGAATAATGCGGGTAGAGCTGGAAACTGGAGAGCTGACTGGAGACTGATGTAATGGCAGCTGGGGAGGGGGTGGGGACCTCACCTGCACTCTGAGGTGGGGACAGAGTCTGTGGAGGCGGCTAAGATGAGAGCTGAGTTTGCACAAGGCAGAGTCTCTTTGTCTCTTATCAGAAACGTGAAGGGCGAGCGGGATGAAAGCGGAGTTCCAGGCTGGAGCTTGGATCCAGCAGAGCTGATGGAGTGGGTTTTCCTGGAGGTGCTAAGTGGTGAGGAAGCTAGATGGTGACTGGATGGGTGAGTTAGTGAAGCGGGGCAGGAGCTGATCAGAGTGTGTTACCGAAACAGGGACCAGACCAAGTGACCCATTGTGACCTCATCCATTGGTTTGTGAGCTGCCATCTCCAGTTCGGTGGCCATCTTGTTTTTTTGAAACCCCTAGAAACCACAGATGGAGGTGAAGATGAAGCTGAGGAGGAGTGAGGGGTGGATCCGACCTAAGGTAATAAATCTAGTGGGGCTATTTTGGAGCGGCGCAGGTGAGTACTGCTGTAGAGCGTGGAACGAACTGGTGAAGAATGGAGAGCAGGACCAGGATCTTTTACTGGTGGAAGTGGCATCATCAGAATGATCAGCAGCTGGAGTTGAGGTGAGGATAAAGTAAGTCAGACACACCCAGAACACACAGGGACAGACTGGGGACAAAGATTCAACAACAGGGAAAGTGAAAATAAAGGAACAAGACAATTTTAGGGACAATGCAATTGAGTAAATACACAACGTGAAACCGATGTGTGGCACAGAGTTTATAGCTGCTGCTAATTTTCAACTCTTGTGTGCGTTCTGTGTAATTAAAACAGTCATTATCATAAAACCACACTACATTAAGATATGACAGGAAAATGCAACATTATAATGGATTAATTTTGGTATAAAAAACACAACAGCAAAACAGGCAGAGAAATTTTTTTTTTTTTTTTTTTTAGCAGCACTTCACATTTGTGAGATAATTTATATGTGGAGTTAATTTGATTTCGGCTGCTGTTTCATGTGGCATTTGGCTGTTGCTGTTCACCACAGTTACTCTGTTTTGTCTTGTCTATGAAAATATGTGGACAGAGATGGTGTAACTGCTATATTTATGAAGTCATTAAAGAAAAAGAAGGTTGAGCTCATAGCACACAGGCCTGTGACTGTAAAAAAAAAAAAAAAAACACCCCAAAAAACCTTTTTAAAAAAGGAAAAAAACCCAAATCCTATGTGGCAGCGATGCCATCAGTCGGGCGTCTTGTCAATATTTCTGATTGTTTTCTATAATATCTTTTTTTGTAAATGTTTTCTTTAGATATCTAAGTTGACAAATTACAGGTTTACAGTTTTTTTTGCACTGAAACACCAAAAGAAAGTTCTTGTCTGTTAAAAATCCATAAACCAGACTCTGATTCTGATTCCTAAGAACGTGAAATCATTGACCCCCTAGACAGTCGACAGTCGGCTTGACAGGAACACTGGAGATACTGTACAATGTCAACCAGCACTAACCAGCACTTACAATGCACTTTATACTTATACCAAGGCCTTCCTCTGCACTGGGGCTCTACTGATGTCCCTCAGTTGTAAATTGCTTTAAATAAAAGCATCTGCCAAATGAGTAAATGAAATGTAAGTAGCTGTGTTAGTGATGCGCTGGCTGCTATCCACAGAAAGTATCTACAGTTAATTTCCAATGTTCCAGTGTGGCCTTGTCAGGCTGACTTTGGGTCACAGGCATATTTCAGTGCATACAAACTGACAGGAAGAATGTATTCAGCTCTTATAACATGATGTATAATCAAATGAACGAGGTCGAAGTTGCAGTGATCATTAATGAAAGAACATTTCACACCATTCTGCTGTTGTTTTAAAGGACACACCAACATGCCTCTTCATCGCTTCAACCAGCCCATAACATATCACTGTTTACTCCTCCATGAATTCCTCTGTCCTAATTGTGTTTTATATAATAATCCTTTGTTCAAAGATTCATCATTAATCTTTGTTCAGGCTCGAACCCCTCCTGACTGTGAAACCATCTGTGCAGGATTTCCTTGAACTCAGCGGTAACTTCCTTATTGACTCTTTTTTCCCCCCTTTCCCTGGTTAATTGTTTGTGTGAGACGTGACCCTGCTATTAGCAAATCCTCAAATCCCCAGCAGTGTCTTTTCACAGCCTCAGAGGAAGCGCAGGGACAATAATCCTTTCTCACTTAGTGTGTTTGGAAGCAGGAACGAGCTGAGCTTTGTTAACCAAAGCCATCGTGCTCCGCTGTGGCAATACATCGGTCCTGTTCAGAACCAAGCCTCTGGACTGTTTTCCATAGCTATGCATATTTGCATGTTTCCGCTGTAGACATAGTTAGGTCAAGTGTTTATTCTTAAAGAGGGAGTGTCTTCAAGAATTTGGATGAGACAGATCCACCCCAGCTTTCAGTTCTGATGAGGGTGATGAGACCATAATAATAATAGTACATAAAACTCATAATTCTTAGGTTCCACCCCATAAACAAATATTGCTCGTGCTTTTGTCTGTTTTTCTGAAAATCTACTTAAAAAATTGTCGCCTGCTGGGCCTTATTTGACTAAAACATAAGTGTTAAATAAATACATTAGATAATATAGATAATATTGCCATCGGTTATATTCAAATATGCGGGTGTGGTTGCATTTTTGTATTTATTTGCTCAATTATATCTTTATATTACATTTTTCTACATTTATTACCTACTTTATTTATGTCAGGATTTCTTTCATAACTGTATTTATTTATTCAATATTGACTAAAATGGCATTCCATACAAAAAAGCTTTGCATCTGTAGTAATAAGAAGAAGACTGGTACTACTGCACCAGATTCCATGTACTCACTAGCTGTGACTTTGACAAATAGCCCATACTTACCTTATCCATATAGAACCAAATTTTCCATAATCAAGATAAATGCTGCTTGCTGGTCCAATTACATTTGTATGGCTTGAGGTTCCCTGAGGCTCTCATGTTTTAGCTTTGCAGAAATCAATAAGTCATTTATTGTGGCCTTTTCTCCCATGATGCTGAGAAACTGTAAAAGGCCATCAGAGGTAAGATGGAATGTGTAGGCGTTTAATTCAGTTTCCCAGTAATTATAAAGTGTTTGATGGACAAATGGGTTTTCCTCCATGTGGCCAAATGTTATTGGAAACAATGCAAAGTGATTGTATCATAGCTAATTGGACTATAGGCAATGATTTATAGACTCCAAAGCAGTGATCACAGAGGCCTTATAATAACATGGGTAGAGACAATTTGTGTTATTGTACCTTATCACTGATGTTGGATACAACAAGGCTTAGTCACAAATGAAGACACGAGAACAGAGTTTCCTTAACTCTAAAATTGCCGTGCCCCTAGCATGCTTAAAAAAACCATAATGAAGTGTTGGTCTGCGATGGGAGGGAAGCTCTTGTTTTTCCCACATGTAAATCAGATACGTCACATGCTCATCCTCCACTGTGATCACCACACTCTGAACACTAGAACCTCCGACAGGTAAAATTTACCTATGAGAATACATTGATTTTCGCAGCAGGTGAGGTTCATTTACTTATTCTGGTTGTAGAATGAAATGCTAGTTGTAGCTGCTTTATGCCTCTCACAAACAGACAATATTACAATATAAATCATAAACTTTATTTATATAGAGCTTTTTTAAACGAATTGACAAGGAGCTTTATGTAGTGAACAGCCACCTCTGAGGCATTGCCACAGCAATATAGAATATTAATCTGTATACTTCATGTTTAATGGCACGAAAGTGACTGGACGCTGGTGGTTATAGGTATAAATGGCAATTTTTTTGGTTTTGTCCTGACAAGTCTTAACAATAAAGTGATGTGAGGTTCTTGTTTGTGCCTGTTGTCTCCCCCTCCTCTTTGTCTTGTGGTGTGTTCTCAACAGAGGCGTGGTGCAGCACCGGTGACCTGGCAGACCTCTCTCATATCAGCCTCATTAACCGCACAATTTGGATCCTAGTTCCTCATCCACTCTCTGGCCACTCAGCACAAGTGTTGTGAGTGAGTAGATCTTCCTGATTGTTGACACCCTGCCTTGCCGTGATATCTGTCTCGGTGTTGCAGTGGTTCGCCTGTGCTGGTGCTGCAAGGAGCACGCGTTCTCTTGCATTGGCACTGGATGTAAGTTGTGACTTGCAGAATCACACGAGTTGAGTGAAATTACTTTAGGACACTGGCTTTTGGGTTCAACCAGCAGGGTGAGGGGATGGTAAAGTATGTCGATCACTTTGCTGGTTAGCATGTAATTTGTCTGTGCAATGCTTTGTTAAAAAAGAAAGATGGACATGCAGCCCAACAATCGAAAGATCGTTTTATCATTTTAGTCATGGTCCCCAGTGGTTGCCCATGACAAGGCATTTCTATTAGAAATCAAGTTAGTCCACAGAGTAGACCTCAGAGATTTTGATGACCCCCTGGCTTTTCCACCTAATTGGGGGAAATTTTCTTGCACTAGGTGTCTCTTCATCAAATGGAAAGCTTGTTACAAAGTGACAGACAGTACAGACGTCAAGGAGGTAGCCACTGTAAATCTGAAAGTTGTCCCCTGGCAGTGCGTATTTAAACACTTCTTGCTTCAATGCCTGCCTACATGTGTGAGGATCCTGCTGGGTAAAACACCTCATATCATATCTTCTATTGAAAGTTTAACCCCAAACGTCAAGTCACGTGTTCTACAGAACTCAAGCTGTAGAAACCAAGACACTGTCCTGCTTAGAGAGTGTGTATGTGAAGCAAGACCCCGAGGGCTGTTAGGTTATGAGGCTGACTATTCACAGTGGACTCTCTCTTGTCCCATCTCTGAGGATCTCTGTGCTTGACCTCGGTTGTTATGGTAACTGCCAGCGGATAATGAACAGCTCCACACTATCAGCTATGCTAGAAATAAACATTGAGCCATTGCTTAAAGTGAGGGACCTGTGGGGGCCCATTGGAGAAACAATAATGGAAGAATACCTTCACAAACCCAGGGTCCACTTGGCAGTGGATCAACACCACCAGGCTTTACTGGGTGTTTGGTCAGTACTAGAGTTTTTAAGTTTTCATCCAAGCCCCACAGAAAAACAATGTGGCAAAGTGATGAAGAAGAAATGACGTTTGGAATATGGATGAGACTAGTGGAACAGGATGAGGCGACGATGTCAGGAGGAACCGGTTCACTCGTCTATATAGCATGTGTGAGCAACACACGCACACACACACACACACGCGCGCACACACACACACACACACACACACACGCACACCACTCTGTGTGGTCGGATTACAAACTGAATACATGTATTTCTGTTTGTGAATTGTCAAATAGATTTTTGGGTAAAAAAACCTATATTGAATGAACGCAGCTCTGAAGTTTAATGTTAAATTCAGTGGCAACTCCCACTTTTTATTTTGTATTTTCACTGTATCTAACTTGACTCGCTTTAAAAAACCACGTGTATCCATGGTCAACGGAATGTGCGCGGTCTACACAGACCTTACCAAGTACCAATTCAAATGAGGTACACATGGTTTTCGTGTGTATGCATCATTTATGGGATTTATTGGATTTAAATAACTTTATAAAGAGTTTGGTCTGGACCTGCTCTATATGTAAAGTGCCTTGAGCTAGCTCTGTTATGATTTGGCGCTGTATAAATAAAGTTTGATTTGACTTGATATTATGTGTCTGGCCCCTGGAGACTGATGTTCCCTCATGATGTTACAACTGACCCAGATTGTGAGGTTGAGTTATAACTTTTCACTCCTTGTGTTTGAGACTAAACCTGCAGTTTCTGTTTGCATTACAGCGATAACACCTGCACCCTTTAGCAGACAGTTAGTTACATACACTGGTCTCACTTACATTATCAAAAGAAAAGACAAACAGAGGGAATCATGTAACAGCAGTGAAAGACGTTTCCAATTTCTGTTGAAGATGTTCTTCCTTTTTCCCTCCTGTGTCCCTTTGATCACTATTTTGTAGAAAACATCCTGTGCCAGATTAACACGCGGAGTCAGTAAACTGACGACAGCTCACAGGATTTACAGTAAAGTCTGACAGATTCAGACATGTACCTCTTCCTGCCATGTGGGGGGATGTCAGCATACAGCTGTTTTATCAGCAGCAGCAGAGTTTAGTCTGAAATGACTCCTGCTAACAAAGTGCATGTTTATTTTGGGAAGTGCGATAGTGAACTCCTTAGAAAGTGAAAGTGTTGTCTCTTATTTGAGCTGCATTCTACAGGGTTATGTCTGCAGGTCAGGCTTACATGAATATATATTACAGTCTCCAGAAATGACCCTAATAAGTCACTGCATTATGATAATTGGTCTCCAAACAAAACGCAGGTGAGTGATATGTTGTCTTTGGAGATGAGAGCGTGTCGCCTGAGGAGTGATGGCCTATTTCCGAAGCAGGAAGTGAATCACGGGGGTTTTGGCAGCGAGCTGGTGACACGATGCTCCTTGTATGAAGTAGTGCAGCGTGGCTTTATATACTATACCTCTCATTTGTCTTCTTCTGTCCCTCCCTCTGGCTCCATTCCTCCTTTTCCACCTCAAACTGATGTATCTATGTCGTTTCCCAGCAGCCTATGAGAGAGAATACTTCATTTCTGTCTTTTATTTCTATACTGCCCTCAGGATAGTGATGTCACCTTTGGTGATGTCTGCTGTATTTTTGGCCTGGTGGCCATTAAAACCTGCTGGGGATATTTATGGTCTTCAGGACCCCCTGATCGTTGCTCTAGACTGGTGTTTCTCAAACTTTTCCAGACCATGGACTTAACCGCTAAAATGAACCCCATGGACCACCTGATTCTCTGAACACCCACAAAACCTACAGGACTACTACTACTCAAGTGTCAACCCACTGTGACGTCACCTATTAGTTTGTGAACTCCTGCTTTGATTGGCTATATTTCTTTCTTTTTTTTTTTTTTAACCATATTTGGCGGAGAAGGCGGAGCTGGAGCTTATGCATACCCTCCTTTGTGTTCTATTTTCATCTAAATAGGAGCTTAATTTAAAAGAAAAAAAATTGGTTCCACTTTTCGGACCCAGAATCAATGTCCACTTTTATATATGGTCATATATATTATTATATGTATGTCTACTCCAGTAGGACTGTTGTGAGATGGTGCTGAAGAAAGTCACCTGGTACAGAGTTTTAAGTATCCACAACCCCTCCACTTCATGCACTACAAAGCAAGAACAACAGTCAGTGAACACACTACAAGTCTCAGTGGTGACGGCATTATAGTTGAACTTAAATTTGTCTTCAGCTGATAGGGACAGTGGAGAGAGGCAGGAAATGGGGAGAGAGAGTGGGGTATTGACATGCAGCGAATGGCCCGTCTGATCGTGAGTCGAGCCGACGACTTCCTGCTCAGGGCTCAGTATGCCCGCATGGCACCATTGACCATTCAGCCGCCAGAGTGCCTGTGTCAGAGGTTTCATGCCATTTGCTTTGATAATTGTTAGGCTGATGAGTGATGAAATGCTGCTCTAGACCACATTTTAAACCTCTTAACATGTGGTTACATCTGGTCAATATCTCGCTTTACGTTAATCTGTCAGCTGGTGCTGCTGTAGCTTTTCACACACAGCCTGACTGCGAGCTGACAGGCCCTCCCCTCATTGGTCAGCATGCGTGAGGCGGGTCAAAGGTTACGCCAATCAACAGCAGCCTGAATTCCAGCCTGAAGAAGCCTAGAGGGCAGCTCGGCGGGAACGCCAAATGAAAATTAAAAAAGGCTAGAAATAGGAAACAGGCCGTTTCTTTAGCTCTGTTACCAACTGCTCTGACCTGTGGTTGCCCCTTTAATTTGTTTTATTTCAAGTGAAAAAGGAGGATATTTCTCACTTAACCCTTGTATATTGCCAGATTACACTGATGCTGATCATGTATTTTCATATGTGAGTGAATAACCTAGGAAAGACACAGTTGGGCATTTCATAGTAGAATTTAGTAGTGTTTGTTCTGATGTAAAAAAAAAAAAAAAAAAAAATCCAGATTGAACATTTGTGCATCTGTATATAAAAAGGCTCTTCATGGCCATTACATATTGAAACACTGAGAAGGGGCCACTTAAATATTTAAGAAGCGAATGTTACAGACAGGGGGGACAACTTAGACAAAGACACGGTCTGTGACCAACTGTGGCTGAGTGGACTCTGGTACCAGTACGTTTCTCTCCTGCCCTGATTACCGTACCACAGACTGTGTCGTGCTGTGATTATATCCCCCACAAATGACTATTTAAACTCAACATGAGACTTCAAGCAGTCCAAGCAGTCAAAAATGACCGTCTGTGTTTAAGCCTGAAAAGATCTCTTCAACTTCAAATGTAATGACTTCTCTGAAAGTTATCCAGCAAGTTCCCATGAAATCTGCAGGTCAAAATCATTTACACTTCACAACACACACAAGCCAATTACACTACAAAGTCTTTTAAGTGTTAAAAGCAATATCAATATCAAGTTTTTGTCATAATCATTAACACACCATTCCACCTGCGCCCCCCCCTACATTTCCTTTAACTTTTTCCTTACAGGAAACAAAGCAACAGGCTATGAAATGTGTCATTTCTCAACTTCAACCTCAGCAAATTCACATTTGGCAAGGTTACGCGTCAAAGAAGCCGCCTCCAGACACTTGAACACAGCCTGCAGGTTGGCGACATGCTGGGACCAGCTGGAAGAATATATTACAAGGTCATTCAGACACATATTGCAGTTTGGGACACCTAGCAGTACATTGGAGGTTGGTCTTTGGAACGTGGCAGGGGCATTTTTCATCCCAAATGCCATGACTGCTTACTGCAGTGGAGTGGTCAGGTGGAACAAATGCTGAAATATCTGAAGCGCTCGGAGTTAGAAGGAGTTGCCAATATCCCTTAAGGAGATCCAACTTTCTAACATGGGCAGCAGATCTAATGCAGTCGTCGCTGTGGGTAATGTCTTTTGATTTGGGAGTTAGGAGCAAGGAGAACCCCAAGGGCAGGATCTGGGTTTAGCTAGTACATTAAACAAGAGGTATTTGCTTCTGTCCTCAAAACCTCTCTTTTTGTCAGATTTACATGGTAGGCGTGCTGTTTGACTGGTGATGCGTTACCAACATTAAAATCATGCTCTAACACTTCTGTGCATGGCGGGACATAAAGATTTAGTTGTGTCCGCAGCAGAGCCCAAGTGTCAACCCATCGTGATGTCTTCCAGCCTCAGCTTGTAATTTGACTTTAAGTGGGAGTCAGAGATGCTGTTCACTGTTAAAAACTGTGTTTTCTCCCATGATTCCTGTGTTTTAGCAACTTCATATACACAAGCCGCTGGATACAAAGGGTGCGATGGATACAGAGACTACGCCAGAGCCAGTTCTGACTTTACTGAGTGTGACAGACCCACTTTTCTGTTCTGCTTGGTGGACTTACTGTGGAGAGTTTTCTGTTCAGCGAGATCTGTACTGACCTGCAGTTTCAGCTTAGACTGTGGAGTTCATGGTTTAATCATCTGCAGTCTCTGATCTCTCTTTTCAATATTTGTGTCAGTGTTGATCAGCCACACCTGAGCACGACCTCTTCAGGGGCAGCAAACTTCAGTCTGTGATAGACTTTTCCTGAGCTCACGTCACAAAGATTTACTCAGCTGTTCTGACACTAGATTCCCTCTGGATTCAGAGTTGTTTCAAAGCCATTTGTGAGATCTGGATCCGCCTCAGCACCAGAGACCCAACAGCAGGAACAACACAGTCAATCATCCATCACCTTTTTGGGAGTCCCCTCTTTCTAATAAGTCTTCCATGACATGGTTCTCACACTTTTCAAGCTGTGACTGGTCCCAAAATGTTTGGTTCCCGACCCCCTCCCTCTTGACTCACCCTTGAAACACTCTGCAGGGACCCGCTTCACTCTGGTGCTCTGCCCTGCCGGTTCTACTGTTTACATTGTCGTGTATGGACAGAGCTCGGTGCCTATTTACACACATGACAAGCACTTCATAGCAAAGGAAGACTGAGTGACTTTCTGCTGCGAACACGCTTCTCTGCTCTGTTTATCCCTGGGGATAGTGTCACACAGGACAGACACCAGACATACACAGACCTAGCATTACTGACCATGTGACGCCAAATCTGTTGGAGTTACTTGCAACCATGTTTTTCAGCTGAAATTGACATGAGGGTTGGTCACGTAGATCTACCTGATCATCTTTTTATGCCTCCAAACCTCTGCATCGTTTCCTGTTTCATCCCATTTTTGTTCACAACATCTCAGTCATGCCCGGTGGAAACATTCATTAGGACCAATTTTCAGTCCACAATGTTTGTGAGCGTCTGTTTTGAAGCCTCCAGTTTGTAATTTGTCCGTCGCCATCTTGGTCTTTTTTAAACCAGTAGAAACCATATTTGGAGGAGAAGGTGGAGCTGAGGAGGAGTGAAGGGTGGATCCGACCTGCCCACTGCTTTCCCCAGCAGGTCGCTGTTTCTGTGAGAAGTGACAAGTAGGGCCATTTTCCCATAGACTTCAATACAATACAATCGATACAAGACTTCTTTTTCCAACCAGTGGAGTCGCCCCCTGATGGTGATGAGATGCAGGTTGAAGGCACTTCAGCACTGGCTTCACTTTCCAGACCCAGAGTCTGCGTCCACTTTTATAGACAGTCTATGATTAGGAATCAAGGATGAACTGATTAAAAGGTTAATGTCAATGTGACCATACAACATGTTTTTGGCCATAACTCACAAATTCATTACACTAATTATGACACTATTTAACCAAAATGTCTGATTGAATAGAATGAAATAACATTTTTTTTTTTCCAAAGGGTCAAAAATCAACTTCACGGTGACACAATGTTTTGCAAATACACTTTAGGCCATTATTCAATGCCGTAACTCTGGAAAAATTTTGACCATATTTCCGAGGCGAGGCAGTAGTTAGCTAACATTTAGCACCAGCCACTGTGCTGCACCACAGTCAATCTGCAGCTCCAGCTGCTGTTTTCAAACAGCGTGACAACATTACCGTATGGAAGAGTTAAAGGAAAACTCATTCTCAAAAAAAAAAAAAAAAAAAGTATTCATTTAGAAATGATTTTTTTCTTGCAACACCCCACCAGGATCCTGACGCCCTTGTTGAGAACCACTGCTCTGGCTAACTTTAGTTACTGAAACAGTTTGTATTAGATAGAGTAGACATATAGTAGATATTCAGTTTTTGTTCTTATTGAGGTTGTTGAAATTTGTAATTATTGCATTATATTGCATATTTTCATGCACCAATATTTAACCATTTTAGTTCAGCATAAGCCAGATGATAACCAAATATGTGTCATATATAATGATGTTTTAATTTGTTAGGATGCCGACACAGGGAGCAGGAATAAATTGTTTATTGTGCAGGTTAGAACTGGGGCAACCACAGGTCACAGCTGCTTTGGTTTGAAGGCAGACAGGAACAGAGCAGGAGCAATCCAGGAATAGAACCAGGTAAGTACAAGGGCCCAAACCAGGAACAGGTAAGTATTGGACAGAGCCAGGGCCAGAGCTGAGAACCAGAGAGTGCAGGATTTAAGCAGGAACCAGGAACAACAGAGGACAAAGGCTGGACATGGCTGAACCTAGCACAAAGAAAGCAGGTTTAAGTCCGACTGGCAAGGCACAAGCTCATCAATAAGCTGAGTCGGCCGAGGTTGTTTACCACTGGAGGCTCAACAACGAAGTGGCAAACACTGGAGAGAAAGACCAGCGATGAATCAGGTGAAGGAGGAGGCGACGATCGGTGAAGATGATCAGCAGGTGAGTGAGTAGATTGACAGGAGAGAGGAATGTAGGTCAACTACATCCAGCTGGAGACACACACAACACAAAAACACACAACCAGATGGGGGAGACAGACTGACCACAAACACTCAACAATAGGGAAAAATAGAGAAACAAGGGGAAAAGACAGTGGTACAGCAGACTTTATCTTATGTCAAAGTCCAATATCTCTTTTTAAATTAAAGGGTTAATAAATCTCTCACCAAAACCCAACCTGAGTCCTGTTTCTAGATCTGGGTCCAAAGGTAAGCTCGCTGTCACTATCACACGGAAAATAGGGTTTGGACCAATGTATGATTGAACTGACAAGCTCAGGATGTGATGGTGGGTTTATTCGGATCCAACAGCTTGTGAAAAATGAGGCGCACAAATGATGAGGCTGAAGCCGTCAGATCTCACTACGCTGAACACGTAAGCAGCCTCTTCTTCCGACTGCCCACGTGGCTGCCATCAGAGGCCTTAACGTGCATTTGTTTCCTTAATGGCCCGCCTTCCTCCAACATTTTAAAAACATAATAGGACCCAATTACGCTGCAGCATTAATATTCATCAGCAGTGCATTCCACCTGATTAAGCATTAGGGGTAAACAAGCTGTTCGGGATCATTAGAGTTGGAATGTAAAGACAAAAGGTGGTGGGCGGGCGGGCGGTGGAGGAGGCCTGTCGGAGGCCGGAGGGAAGCACGCCAGTCTGTTGAAGCAGCTGATAAAGACGGAGCCTCAGCTAAGTGGATTAATTATTAAGAAACGCTGCTTGGCTCTGATGTGATTCAGCAGCAGACATTAAGATCTTTATTACCTGCAGTAAATCACATGACTGCTGCGTTTCCTTAATGACATATCGAGATGACACAACAGCGAGTCTGAGAGGAGTCATCGATCACCACAGTGATGCTGCGATCACAAAATTCAACTTTTATTTCCACTTTGATTCTTAACAACATCTGAACCTTGTGATGGTTTGTTGACTTTCTCCACAGTCTAGGTTTACATAGTCTTGTCAGTCGTCTAAAATTGTTTGTATCCATCACTGGAGCAGCTCATATCCTATTCCTTTTAATCAGAGGGATTCCTTCCCTGTGGACGTAATTACATGGTTCATACTGCGCGCTGCACTTGTTCCCACCTCACAAACGTACCTTGATCATTGTTGGATGCTGATCTAATTATCAACGGAGTCACTTTCACAAAGCCTGCTCTTTGAACTCTCCTATCCTCCATGTCATCATTACCATCACCAACCTTTATTTATTTCTCAGAGATACATTGAGGGCTGACCTTCATTTTCATTGAGATTACAGGAGCTGAAGGAAAAACAAAACAAACAATCAGAAATACAAAAATCAGTTCATGATAAAAAGCAATGACATTCAAAAACACTAAGATTTAACGCCTGGGGCCTTTCTGTGTGGAGTTGGCATGTTCCCCCCGTGTCTATGTGGGTTCCCTTCGGGGTCCTACAGTCAAAGACATGCAGGTTAGGTTAATTGGTGTCTTTAAACTGCCCGTAGGCATGAGTGTGAACGGTTGTTTGTGTCTGTGATAGACTGGCGACCTGTCCAGGGTGTGCTCTGCCCTTGCCCATTGTCAGCTGGCTTCACCCATTCGCACACATTCATACAGCACTTTCGACTACTACTCGTCATACAGCACTTCTGCCATCCATACCCACACTCATGCAACCACCAGAGGCAATTTAGTTTCAGTATCTTGCCCAAGGACAATTCAACAACACGCGGACTGGAAGGACGGCGAAGCAAGCGCCACCGACCTGATCCAGTACTCAGAGCCGGTTTGATATTTATGAGCAATGCGAGGTAATTTGGTCATTTATCTCAGAGTGCTTTGGAAATGAATTTATGCCAGTGTTGATCTTGTCTCATAGAGGGAGAGGACCAGTCAACATTTTCATACAGAGTGCTGATGGGTATTATTGGCATCCTTGGTAATATATTGTATGGGAGGTGACAGCAGCATGTCCATACATTAGGTCACCATAGTCCAGGGCTGGAAGAACTAAAGCTTCAACAATTATTTTTCCACCGTACATGGAAAAGTGTTTCTGTGGAGAAAGCCAAGTTTCATATGAAGCTTTTGATCGTCCACAACAGTCAAATCTTTAAGAAATCAATAGATCAATCGCCACCGCTCCGAGACAAAACAGAGTTATTAATGCTGTCAACTCAGGGTATTTACATTCATTTTAAAGTAATTTAATTGTAACAGATCAAAGACTAAAGAAAAGTTAACTTTCATCTCGTAATGACTTGTTTACAGGAAAGCTCTACCGCGACCGGCTACAGCAATGTTTGAGTTGACATCCAGGAAAAACATCAACTGGAAATCAGACATAAGTCAGGGCTGAGCACCTTCTCATCAGCAAAACGATGCCACAGCAGTCAGCCCTCCAGATGAGTGACGCCAGTGTGTAACTGTCCAAGTGAAACCTTTTGTATGTGACGCCGTGGATTTATCTGAAGAGAGGAGGTCGTTGTGGGAGGAGAAATGAAGGGGACAGCTTCATGGGCTATTTCTCTGATGAGATGGATGATGATATGTTATATACACAGAGCTGAGATAAATGACCTCTGTCTGGCTGTTCCATGAACTGTCCATATGCAGATGCACTGACAGCATGAAGGAAACAATGAGGAGTGATGACTTTGGTGGCTGATTATTACGAGACATTTGTTTCTTTGAGTAAAACATTATTTCAGTTCCCTGAGAGGCGAAGTATGAGGGGCCATCAGGGACATTATTTAGAATTACCATGCATATACATCTCTGAAAACCAACTCATTCGCATATTATACTGAAGACCTCACACTCATACTAGTATGTGTGTAGATGTTTTCAGTTGTGTTTGTGTGTTTCACTTGTATATGTGAGCACATTTTTTTTTTTTTTTAGTTATTTGTGTGAGAAGGTTGTGTATGTAAAAAGTTTCACACATTTTTATTAGACATTTTCAGTTGTACATGTGAGAGGGTATAAGTAGTTTGTGTAAAAGCTTTTCACATATATGTGCGTGAGGTTTTTCGGTATAATATGTGAACGAGTTTGGTTTCAGAGATGTGTATGTATAGTAATTCTAAATAATGTCCCTGATGGCCCCTCATACTTTTTGATGGTTGAATGAAAAAGGACATTCGGTACTGCACACTGGAATATAAACTGTGGTGTGGTTAGTGTCTGTGTTTAAATCAAAACCATCAGATAGATATTGATGAAGTGGTTCAGTAATGATGCCCATTATTCTTCAGGCACAGGCTGTACAGAGGGATTTCACCTTCAGGCTTGTAAAACTCATCTGACGACTTTTCTCCCGTCTCTCTGGGAGTTATTACAAGCAATTATCAGTCTAACAAGGCAAAGCAAACCTCTGGAGCCTTACATCAACATACTGTAATTAGTCAGTGATGTTGAAAGATGGCTTCTTCTCCTCTGAACCCAGACCCACATGGCGGGTCTCAGAGATCTTCAGGTACTACCACAGGGATGTGAGGAGATATGAGATAAATTATGCGGTTTACTTTTTGTAAAGTGTTGTGGATGCTAATTAGTTGAGCGATGAAGCCAAGCTCAACCTGAGGCAACAAATTGGGCTGGGGGTGGGGG
>CM076661.1:20924420-21035514 GCA_038496675.1 Rachycentron canadum
GGGGCTGGGCTGGGGGTGGGGGGGGGGGTGGGGTGGTGGGGGGGGTGTTGTTCCAGCAGTCAGACACAAAGACTTCATAGGGGTTTGCTGGTGAAGTCCCTGTTGGCTCAAAAAGGCAAAAACATCTTATTTCATGAGTCAGGTTTAAAATATTGGTCAGTGAGGACCGTAACAGTAACATCTGACCTGTAAAAACGATGCATCAGACCCAGACCAGTCGCATCTTTCATTCGCTGCATGACAAACAAGTCATCCAAGTGAAATCCACAAAACAAGTGAGTCGATAGCTTGTTGATTCATTTTCTCATCTCTGCCCCTATTAGCAGGTTTACATAGTTTCTCTGTGCCCTGAAAAAAAAAAGTGTGACAACACTGGTTAAGCTTTGGTTCAGGAAGTGATCATGATTAAAGTCACGAAAACACCAGTTAAAGTGACCACTTGGTTGACCCAAGTCATCATGGTTATGGCAATAAACACAAATAGATGTGTTAGACTTTGTTGGATCCACAAGCCTTGCTCTTACATTCTTCTGATTAATTGGGGATAAGTGAACGTGGACGTGTTCCACACATGTGCAGTAGAAAGCTCACACAGTGAAACCTCTGACTGACCTCTGGTCAATGTCACTCTGCTGCTCTGCTCTGCTGCAGAGTGACTTCAGCCTTATGCTCCTTCTCAGACAGCGTTCCTCTAATGAACGTCGTCTGTCATCACCATCCCTGCACAGGAGACCATCTCAGCCCAGACTCTTCTGCGCTGTGGTTCCCTGATGGTGGAACCAGTTCCTGAAGTCTATCAGAGTAGGGACGTTTATCTCTGTCTTCAAGAGCCTGTTGAAGACTCATCTCTTCAGAGAGCAGCTCCTCTCCTAGACCTCCAGCACCCTAACATGTCTAACCAGCTCTGACTATGATCTTCAGTTCGCTTCTTTACCTGATCTGAAGCTTTACTGATGTCACTTTGGATAAAGGCATCTGACAGATGAGTCAATGTAAATGTCAATACTCCAGCTAAAAAATGTAACTTGCAGCCTCTCGACATTTCTCGTTTAAAAAATGTATTTGACATCAGTTGCAAACATTTGATGATAACTGATGGAAAAATGTACGCTATAAGATGGTAATGGTACCAACCCCAGCAGAAGCATTTACACACATTCTTGCTCAATGTGATATAAATGAAGCACATTTGTCTTGGTTATTTGAAAAACTTTACAATGATGACTGTTTTCTTCACTACCTAGGTGCACATTATTAGCTTAGTTATTATTGGAACCACCATTTTCAATCAAAACTGAAATAACATACACGATCAGCCATAACATAATGACCACCTGCCTAATATTGTCTAGGTCCCCTGTATGCCACCAAAACAGTCCTGACCCTGGAGGCCTGGACTCCTCTAGACCTCTGAAGGTGACCTGTGGTATCTGGACCAAGACCTTAGCAGCAGATCCTTTAAGTCCTGAAGTTGTGCAGTGGAGCCTCCATGGATCAGACTTGTTGGTCCAGCTCATCCCACAGATGCTGGATTGGACTGAGATCTGGGGAATTTGGAGCCAAGTCAACACCTTGAACTAGTTGTTGTTCCTCAAAGCTCCTGAACCATTGTTGCAGTGACAGGGAGCATTATCCTGCTGAAAGAGGCCACTGCCATTAGGGAAGACTGTTTCCATGAGGGGGGGACTTGGTCTGAACCATGTTTAGGGAGGTGGGACGAGTCAAAGGAACATCCACATGAATGGACCCAAGGTTTCGCAGCAGAACATTGACCACAGCATCACTCTGCCTCCCCCAGCTGGTCTTCTACCCATAATACAGCCTGGTGCCATGTCTTCCCCAGGTAAGAGACACACACTCACCTGACCATCCACATGATGTAAAGAAAACCTGATCCCTCAGACCAGACCACCTTCTTCATTGCTCCATGGTCCAGTCCTGCTCCTCCTGTGTCCATTGTAGGATCTTCTGGTGGAGGACAGGGGTCAGCATGGACACCCTGACCGGTCTGAGGCTACACAGCCCCACACACAACAAACTGTGATGCTCTGTGTTCTGTCAGTTTTTCCTGCTTCATCATCAACTTCAGGACTAAATGTTCAGCTGCTGCCTGATATCTCCAACACTGACAGGAGCAACGGTAACCAGGTAGTAATGTTATTCACTTCACCTGTCAGTGTCATAATGTTATGGCTCATCCGTGTATATTGACAGTGACACAGTTTCGGTGAGAAAATAATGTAACTTCAAATTCCAGAAAGTAACAAGCATGAAAAAAAACTTTTGAATTGTCAATAACAGCTTTAATAATTCAGTCTCTGTGCAGTGGGGAAATGAAGAGGCTGTAAATTTACTTTTGAAGACAATGTTTTCAGAGTATGTCAGAAGAGATATCAACAACAATTCACTTCACCTTGTTCTTTCCTTGGTTAAAGCACCATTACGTCCTGTGCACAGCATGCTCCCAAGATGGAGACATTATGGAGGAAAGATATTCTAAAGGGACTTTCAGTTTAGTGACAGCATCAACATTTGGGGGGGGGGGGCGACTGTGCTTTCCAATCACCTGGAGTTCAGGCGCTTTGCTCGAAAACTTGTCATTAAGGATGCTGCAAAAGGTAAACCAATCACCAGAAAGATACAGAGGGCAGAGGGGTCAGTAGCAATATGGCAGAAATGGACAAGAGGGAGTTTGGCACCTTGCTCAGATTCATGATGCACATGTGGAAAAGCTCGAGTGTCACAGCTCATTATCAGGCAGAGCTCAGCAGGGTCATCTCGGCTGATAAGAGGGTCCTGCTGCTCTCCCTGTCATGCAGCAACCACACCTCCTGTGGTCAGGACTAAACACCTCCTACACGCTGCAGCTGCAGAAATATCACATTGACTTTGTATTATTATTTGTGAAAAAACAAGTGCGATACGAAGGGTACATAGAATGGACAGACATGAAAATGTGCAGGTGAGAGGAAACCGAGTGTTAGAGTGTGTTGTGTGTGTGTGTGTGTGTGTGTGTGTGTGTGTGTGTGTGTACGTGTGCTTCAGTCATGTATAGTGGTAATCATGTATCCATCTTAGGCGCCTGTGTTCTGTGAGGGTGTTAAGGGGACAATGGTGGACATTAATGATTATAATACAAATATAACTGTTCAGGAAAATGTAAAAGGAAAATGAAATTTAAAAATACACGAGTAAATAGTGATATAGATACATGTACACAAATAAATATATGTATAATAATTATAGTAATATTGATAATACTAAGAATGGATGTTGCGCTCAGGTCTGTCTACTGTGGGGGTGGGAGACAAGTCCCCACCCTGACTCCCAAGCACCACATCCAGAGACACCAGCTAGATACTGACTTTGTAAGTTTGACAAGACCATGTCCACTTTTCTCTTTTGCTGTAAAATGAGGAGCAGCGGATAAACAGAAATGATGACAATAACAATGATGAGTAAAACACAAGGACAAACACAGAGAAGAGAAGAGTTGGTAGATTATGCATTTAACTGCAGGTAATCAGTGTCACATTAACACGTCTCTGTGGCCCTGGACACCAACATTCAGATGCCCCATGACAATGAAAAGGAACTTCAATCATTTCTACAGAGCCTCCACAGGACGTGCAGAGACAAGAGAGAAAGAAATGATTTTACAAGGTTTGCTATTACAAACCTTTCCTCCTAAACAATGAGATGGCATAGAAAAGACAAACTAAAGAGACATGTCAGTCATCATCCTTTTTGAAAACAAACTGTCACAGTTTGAGACAGATGAGGTTAAAAACCTTCAGTCCATTTCTCTCCAGAGCTGAATCATTTCTATAGAGCAGCAGAGAGACATTCAGAGACTAAATGTTTGTACAATCGGACAAAATGAACAACTTTTCCTCCCAGATAATGAGAGAACATGTTTAACTGACATCATGTCCTGGCGCAGCCTGGAGGCTCCGAGGCCGACGGGGACACTCGCAGGAGCAGAAGGGGGCAGGTTGATGCAGACCTCTGAGGTTAGCTGCTGAAGAAAAGTCAGACTGAACATCAGATTAGCTCCACGTTAGCTGAGCTGTCGAACCACATTCGCTTTCACATTCACTGCCGCAGCACCATAGGACAGATTCACATAAAGACAGACTGAGATCTGAACCAGATATGTTGTCTTTGCCCTCACTGCCCTGGGCCCTTTAGCGGTCTTGGGCCCCTGGGCCCCAGCCCTAAAGATTATGCAACATACAAACAGACATAAACAATCAGAGATTAATGAGGCACAGATGCCAAACTGGTGAACAGGGGACAGAGACTCCAGCTCAGAGGAGCCTTGGTGCTGAGAAAAGACTGTGACTGTGACAGAAATAGAGAGGGACCCAGCTCGGTGCTCATGTGGACAAAGAACAGTTTGTTCAGGAAGCTTAGAAGAGCTGCAATTTGAAGACCAAGGACCAGACTACGACAAACCAGAAGACGTAAAATAATAATGCCAGAATATTCAAGACAATAAATAAATGATTGAAGTGGTAATAGACATGTAAGTAAATAGGTAATAAGTAAATGTAAATAGTTGCAATGTCATTACTGCAGAATGATACTATCTGTATATATACACACAATTTTTTTTCTAGTGAACAAGGAAAAGTTATGATTATTGTTTAAAAAAGGCTTCTTGGTGTCACAGTAACACAAGTGATGATCGCTGGAATAACCTTCAGCTACTCCAAGTACAAACACAGCTGTAAGAGAATGACTCCAACACTGTACGACAACTACACAAAACTCCTGTACTGTCTGAGCAACACAGCTCTCCACAAAGATGTGGAGAGCAAATAAAGACGCAGATGATGTCAGGTTACACTTCCTAAAACTACATGAAGAGAAATATTGATCTATTTTTCCCTGACACTGTGTTCAGCAGAAATCAAACCAGGTCTAAAGTACAGTAACACCAGATATGACCCAAAAGATTTTATTGATGTAACTGCAGTATAACATGTAACCCTATAAACATTCACGTGTCAGCCCGTCTGAAAATGGACGCACATTTGCAGATTCCTTCGCGTTTGCAAATCAGACCAGATACTTTCAACTATAAAAAATGTACAAGACACTGTACAAATCTGTGAATTCAGATAAGGTTCACAGATTTAAGTGCGAGAGTGACTGACATGATTGAAGTGAGAAACCGCTTCATTTACAGTTTTCCATCTTTTACACATTTTCAAATCTTAGTACAATGAACCTCTGATTATACATTGAAATTTCTTTACATACAGACCGATATAGAGTTTCACAAATATTCCGACCCGTTTGCAAAATTCTAGTGAATTGTTGTTGATGTATCAGTTATCAGGATAATAGCATACGTTTTCATTCCCACATAATCCAGAATAGATGACCTCAGAGTGTGATTTATACAATGATAGTTGTGCCCACTACAAAGGAGTTGTTGGTTATCGAAGCTAATATCAAAAAGGTAAAAGAATGAACCACCACAGACAAACAAAAGACTACTTACATGAAATAATATGTTAAAATGTATCTGGGCCACCCCAGTAGCTCTCACCCATGGCCCTTTGGTGCATCAACCACCTCTCTCCCACTGTGTCAGCAATAAAGGCAATAGCCAGTTCAACTATAAATTAAGGCGTTAGAAATGAGCTAACATTAGCATTCATCCATACATACTTGCCACGGTCTAATTCCGAAACTCCTAAGGTTTGAAAGTAAAGTCTATTAAACAAACTAGATAGTTTTACATTTACTTAAAATGTCTCAATTTGATTGATGACGGTGCTGTTGATGTAGTGAGGCAGAAAGACAAGATGTTTCACTAACGTCAAGGTTGAATGGTCCAGTTCACTTTGGGTGTCTGAAGTCCTGTCGCAAAATACTTCCAGGAAATAATATGGGGAATATATAATATTTATGTATATAGATATAAGTGAGAAGGACATATAAAAATCTTTCAGTCTCCCCTGAACCGTTTTTAACCTCTTTTCCCCCATAATTCAAACCCTGGTTGACCTTACAATGATCAGATGAACTAAGTATTTCTTATGACATAGATCACCTGGCTGCAGTCCACTCACCTGTTTTTTTTTTTTTTTTTTTTCATGAGAGATTCTGCTGAACTTGTTGAGCGTGTGCAGCCTTCAGGTTGGGTTGGACTGTACCGTTCTGAGAGGAGCAGCCCATTTGACCCGCTCCGGAGCGCGTAAGAAGACAAGCACTGCGAGGTTCTCAGGTCTGAGCACCATCCACACCTCTGAGTTACTGCTGCACCACCTCCATCAGCCTCGGCGCTGCTGTGGGGCTCAGAGGCATTTTGACAGATCTCACAGAATGTGAACTGAGTGGTTAGGCTGTGGACAAAGGTACTTACAGTATCTTTGGATTGTAGGTATTACAGCTGGTAAATGTGCATGCCAGGTCTAATATCACACGCTGTAAAACTGCATGTGAAAATAAGTGCGACCTGCGCTATCAGTTTCTAAAACACTTTAAGCCTTGAAATAAGTACCCTGCTAGCTTTCCTCCTCAGTCTCCACACATACAGAGAAAAAAAAAAAAATCTGATAATATCTCTCATTTGGAAACTCTTTGGAGAGCATAAAGTTTCTTGCTGTCCTTGGTTGGCTGATTTTACAAATGTTCTCTGCTACCTTACACTATCATTCCCTGCCTCCCACCAGCACTCACTCCGCTGCGCACTACTCAAGGCTCACTTCCCCTGAATAACAAACTCGTACCGCAGACCATTAATAATACATAGAAAAACACACAGTGCTGTAACGATGCAGCGGACCCCCCCACACCCACCCACCCTGCACACCACACCCTCCCTGTACCCAAATTCTACAAGCATATCCAAGTTGAGCAATTCTGCACTCTAAATTTTTGAGACCTTCCATGTTAAATTTCCTGATTTATTAGACAGGCTGTGAGCTGCAGAAATTGATATGCCCTTCATCTGGAAGGACATAAAATTCCCCCCCACAGTTGGCCATGATGTGTGAATAAAGGAGGACTCTGCAGGGCAGGAAGGCGGTCTCAATGAACCATTAGAAAGCCATTATTACAGCTCTGTATGATTGATCCTTTCCCAGGGACCCTCAGTACGCCTTAACAATTAACCCACAAGCTATTAAATGCTGGCAGTACAGTGGAGGGGTGGATAAATCACAGTATTTTACACCTTCATATTTAAGATAGATGCAGACCTTATTAAAGTGGCATATTGGATTGTCTGAAACGAAGCAGGGCTAGAGGTTGCAGCATCTTACAGGATCTACAGTTACTGGATTCTAGATGAATGGATGCTGGACTTAATACCTGAATTAATGACATTAAATTTAACAGGTTTTCACAAAACTGTCTTAATATCTGTTATACACTGACCGGAGATATAGTTTACCTGCAAATATAATTTTATGTGAATGTTGAGATAGTGACTCAATAAAGTTTTGCTCTTAAATAAGCCTTGAATTGAATTCACTTCAGATTTACTGGCTTCAGTTAAACTTCAGTTTCTGTTCTGGTCAGGGTTTTTTTTTTTCTTTTTTTTTTTTTTTGGCCACTTGGGGGCAAAATTTCACTGCAAGCTGCAGACACACACACACACACACACACACACACACACACCTCTGACATTGACCTTTTAACAGCCAAGGTTCATATAAAATGAAGAGAAAAGAAGAGAAACTGGCTTAAACTTTGTTTTGTATTTCAAAAGAGTTTCAAGTTTAAGATTTTCTGGAACCAGTATCTGCAGCTGAAGGATTACAGCAGAATGCGGCAGCCACTCAGACACATGTTTATACAGCAGCATCACATTACACAGTGTTAATCAGGATCAGAGTCTGGTTTAACACGAACTAAGTTTCACATACGAGGAACAATAAACAGAAGAAAACATAAAGACAGACAAAGCTAAAGAAAGTATGTAAGTCAGAAATGTACTTTTTTTTTTACAATGAAATATTTACAATTCAAATGTGAAAAAAAAGACCAAGGGAACGTGATCTCCGGCTTTCAAGTTATTATTAATGCTGAGGAAATCAGCCTTTAAAAATTCTTTTAGACCTGATACCTCTCCTGTCAGAGACTTTCACATCTCATGAACAAGTGCTACTTGAGACACACATCAGCAGATGCAGCAACAATTCAACAATAAAACACACGCACATAAATGACTTGATGGTGAGGCTGCGGATCAAGCCTGAGGGTCTAAACCATTATCTCTAAGTGTGGTCCGCAGACCTCCAGCGGTCTCCGAGATTAGATTAGATTCGTTTAACAGTGGTTAAAATCTCATGTTTAATGTAGCGTCTCTCAAACTGTCTGAGAGTGACGACAGAGCCCACTAGCAAGTAGTGGAGGGCTATGTGATCTTTCATTTATATTAAATCAGCCCTGTTGGTTTTGGGGATGTTTGGGAGTTAGGTGGTCTGTGAGTTTTATTTTAGTGGCAAAGTGGTCCTTGGTCAGTGTTTTAGAAACACTGGTCTGAACTAAGAAAACAGAAAAACCAATCAATTAAAGGGACGAAAATAATCTAAAGTCCACAAAACATATAAAGGACAAAGTCCAAGGAAACCCCACGGGAACAGAAGAGAAATATCAGACACAGGGAAACAGAACCAGGTGCAAGTAAGACAGACTGACAAAGACAACTGGGAGGACAGAGACTAAATACATAACATAGGCAGGTATGATTGGACACAGGTGATACACTTTAGGGTGGCTCACAATGGACAATCACAATGGAGGAAAATGCACAAAGATGGGAAGTTAAAAAATAGCAAACGTGAAACAGCAAATAAACAAAGCCCAAGGACAGTGTCCCTTCAGGACAAACCAGGGCAACATGGGTCACAGTCAGCATCATCATCACGTCCCACAGAAAACCAGGCGTGGCGTGGTTAAAGCCACCCTGTTATATTTACATTCAGTATCTCTGACCAAAACAAACTATGTGTGTTCCTGATGTGAAAACATCTGGTTGTTAAAGAAGTCAGATTGTATTGAAGTCTATGGGAAAATGTCCCTACTTCTCCCTTGATTTATTAGCTCAGTAAATGTTTTCCTAATGAGTTTATGGTCTCAGTCTCTAGTTTCAATGGGGGGATGGATTTGGGGGTGTGGCTACTGTGCGATTGACAGACTGTACCACACAATCAGGATAGAGTACAGATCAGGTCAGATCCACCCCTCACTCCTCCTCAGCTCCACCTTCTCCTCCAAATATGGTTTCTATTGCTCTAAAAAAAAAACAAACAAACAAACAAACAAAAAAAAAATCAAGATGGCAAAGGTCAAATTACAAACTGGAAGTGGGTGACGTCATGGAGGATTGCCACTTGGCAAACTTTTATTACCTTTTAAGCGGTTAGTAAATGAACCAGCCCCTATTCTTATGACTTAGGGATACATTCAGAATGAGGGAAGATGAAGACGTCACATTCACTGCAGCCATGTGAATGAAGTAGCTCACCTGTTAGTGAGTCATTAACAAAGGTAAATTCTACTAAGTGCTAAGTAACAGTAAATGATGATAGATTAATAAACTGATATTAGTCCACGGCTAAGTGTCCGGGGGGGGTTTTACTAATAAACTCCACCAATATAATACATTAAGCATTAATAAAGATTTGTAATTTATTCATAAAACCTTTATAAAAGCTTCTTAAAAAGTGGAACCCAACTATTTTCATTTCAGTGTCAGATGAGCACTCACTCAGAATAACAACAAGGAGGGATGATACAGACTTCTCATTGAGCCCAGGATGGAATAGCTCATTTCCGAGGTCTGAGGCATTATCCACGGTGCTCAGAGACAGACAGGCTCGTTTTGGCACGTTGGCCACCAGCAGCGCCTTCAGGCTGACAGCAGCCAGCGTGCACCGCTGTGCTGACTCTGAAGTGATTGGTTCTCTGCTTTTCGTATTAAAGAGGCCATCACGGCTCATCTGAGGATGGGGATTTCAATTCTTCTTTTGTACTCGCAATTTCATTCAGTCTGATGGACCCGGGCCACATGATATTTAATGGCCTTTCATTTTGTCCAGCACTCCCTTTAGCCCAAGGACTTGAACGTGGACAGAAACATGTTCAAGTCACAGTCTAATTGATGGGTGGCAGCATGTGCTTTTTGTCATTTCTTGTTAGCACAGAACAGACCAGTGCATCAATTTCTAATGTACGAACCGCAACACAGTATGTTGTAACAATAGCTACGATACACAATACCAAGATGAACACAATCCTTTAGATTTTAGATTTAAAGCTGCACTGATTAATGAGAGTGGATAACAAGCTAAAACAACACTTCACATATTATTATTTCCTCTTTATATAAGTTGATATTGTTAATTTACCCACAAACTGTTCATACTGACACATCCAGCAGAAACAGAGCAACATCAGCTGGTCTTCAAGTGCGTTGTTCTGTTGTTTGTGACATCTTGTTGTGAAGGTTGAAGACATCAGCTAAATTCCAATTACAAATCTACAAAGACGTGGCCTTCTTGCCAGGTCAAGGTCAGAGGTCAAACTGAAGCAAAATGGCCTAAGGGCCCTTTAATGTTTGCTGTTCAATTGAGCCAAAACCCAATACTTGCATTTAAAAGCACGGTCTTCAGGCTCTTAGGATTTTTTGCTGACATATTATGTTGATTATACGCATTTATTCTTGGGATAAGTTGGGATAAGACAAAGGATCCACATTTTAAGAAACCTGTTTGCCCGATGGAGGCTGCTGGTTGGCTGCTGTCGCTCTGCTCTGCAGTGTAAAAAACATTAGTACTTTGTTTAGAGGACTGTGTGAATGATACATTACCATCAAGTTCAAATGCGACGCTAACATTAGCACCAAAATCATGTTCTACAAATATTGCTGCGATGTTTAGCCATCAGTAACGATAACGCTTTTTGGAACATGTGAAGTAATAAAATCTTTTCCGCACAAAACAAATAAAGCGATGGACAGTGACTCTCCCCTCCTTGAAATTAGCATTTGTACCAGCCGGCCTTCTCTGCTGACCAGTCAGCATCTACTGCAGCTGAAAAAGACTGGCTATGGTTGACCCCAAAAAGATTTACTTTACTCTAAATGGAGAGGAGAGAGGAGCCACTACAAGCAAAAACTGGTTGACAGCACAAACAGCTGAACAATACTACTACGCCAGTAACACAACTTTGACCAAAAATGATTCAGTTCACTTGTATTGGTATGGAGCCAAATCATCACATACGTTATCCCAAGGCCATTTTTCATGTAAATTTATGACCTACCTTTAATATACATGGAATGGTAAATGGTTAATGGTTAAAGGAACAGTCTGAAATCCAGAAATGTGAATTGACTGGTCTGCTAAAGATACTAGCCTCCCTGGGCATCTGTAGTCCTCTGCTGACAGTCAGATGGGGAGTGAATGAGTTCAGCAGGCTGTTGGGACTGAACACGAAGCTCTCAACTGCCTGTGCCTCACACAGAGTGAATTTTACTGACAATTTCAGCCTCCTTTGAGAGCGCAGATACGTTTTCAGAGAGAATGGATTTCATCTGAACAGATCTGAAATGGAATTATTCACCTCTAACCTACTCTACTCTATCTGCCACTCACCTGTGGCAAGGTCAGCACTGCCTAGTGATAAAGATGGCCACCCTGTCTCCCACGCTGTAAGACGCCAGCCAAGCAACCAATCATGAAAAAGGCTGTGGCCCACCCACCCCAGGATGACACCCCTGCTGAGGAGGACTCTCCTTTCCTTTCCTTCTCACTGCAACAGTCCACTAGATCATCCTCCCCCTAAAGAACTCCCACCTACTTGACACCTTTGGACTGGCTCAGAGTGTCTCTGGGCCAAACCAGAGCCACGCCTTCCATTCATTTGTTAATAAGGGGCAGTCATCATCTTTAATAACATTTAAAATGCATTTTAAAAAATATCTTTTGTCCGAATTGAACTTTGCGTGACTGAGTATAACTTACTCTTTTCTCTTCTCTTACACATTCAAAGCACATTCTTTTGGCTTAATTTATTATAATAATTTTTGCATTGCTGTGATTTTCTTCTTCCTTTTTCCTTTTTTTGTTTATTCATCACTGTGTTGCTTCATCTAATATGTTTTTATTGACTGATCAAAACAAAGGGGAGGATCTTATATTAGCCTCTGGGCTTCTTTCCCCGCCTGCACAATTTACAAACATATATATTTTCCTATATATGATAAATACCCTAAACCACACTAAACTAAACTAGTCCTAGTTTTAGCCTTAACTGGACAAGCACTGCCTTTGCCGGCCCTGGTGCCACTGGCTGACACGGACAGCTTATGGGATTGATTTGAGGATGTGGAAGTGAAGGAAGAAGTGAAGCCAAACAAAGACTAAAAGATTGTGGTTTTTTTTTTAAATTTAATTTTCCATTGAGCTCATCAGAAAGGTCCTGAACTGTGAAACACAATGGCCGCTGTGGCACAGTATGTAACAGGCGGGTTGTGCCACAAAGAGGAAAGACCGAACACAGTGAGAGTTATGTTCTGTCCAGTGACAATGGCAGACTTCCAGCTCAGTGAGCTATAGTCCACAGTTCTTCTCTCCGACAGTTACTGTGAGTTATAACATTTAGCAGCAATGGGTTGAAAAAATATTTGCCCTGGGTAGACTGAGGCATGAAGCCATATGAATGAAATAACGCTCACACCTTTATGAATAAATGGGTGAACTAGGAGATGTGTGTGTGTGTGTAAATGGCGTCGTCTCTCACTTGTTATTCTTGGCCAGTTATGGGATGTGGATTTTGATATATGATGCAGACTACGCAGAGGTGTGATTGCACCAATTGTGGAGCTCACATTCATTTTTTTTTTTTGTCATTTTTGGAACGACGAAAATGTGACAGGAGGAGAGACAGAAAGAGGGATGGTGGCAGGGAGAGAGGCAGAAATGAATCTATTAAAGCGAGATGGATCTCATTTTTTCTCAAACACTTCAAATCTGCCTGCTGGTAAATCTGAGCCCTTCACACACACACACACACACACACACACACACACACACAGAATTATTACATGAGCCAATAGTGGTGAAGATGTACACACCTGCCCCTTCTCATTTCCATACACTGGCATGGCAGCAGTGTTACAATGACACCTCATCTACAGACAGCATGAGCATATCAGCTGTTTAAACAGAGGATCTGGTATTGACATTTTTCACATATTCCCCCGCCTGTTTATTTATTCATCAGATAAAAAAAAAAAAGTATGTTTCCTGGTTGGATACATGCTCGACAGCAGTTTTCAGTTGTCTTGAGATACTGCTGATGATATATGTATGAAAGAAACTGCCATGATAATCATTAACTGAGACACGTTCAAATCCTTGCAAGCAGCATCAACAGCATGGAGGCCCAAAGTGTTTAAAATTAAACAAGTCGATCAAACAAACATTACTGTGACATCACCCACTGGAGCCAATAGGAGTGTCCCATGTAGAGACGTGACTCTAGACTAAAGATGGAGGATGAGAATGGATGGATAAACACACAGAGGTAAAGCAGCAATGCTCCAGTCAAAGGGTCCAACTAACTTCACTAACTTCGATGACAACTTATCAACTGAAGTAAGTTTTAAACACAGACAAATCAGGGCTTGTTCAAAAGAGCTGATTCTATAGTTTCAGGAGAAAAAAAGCACATCTCTAACTCAAGCCACTGCAGAGCAAAAATGCTGTGAAGATGATGTGATTTTTGAAAGCGTATAAACTCCCATGGGCTTAATAGAGGTAAATGAAATTGGTTTTAGACTTGAAAGCTGATGATTTTTATTGGTCTTAATGTTGCAGCATTTGAACTGAAAGTTTTTTTTTTGAGGAGATTTTTCTTACAAACTTTTTAACAACTGATTTGACAAAACTTAACTTAAACTTAATTATTTCGGTTTTGGTGTTGTCTGCATAAAAATGACTATTTTGTACAATGCGGTCTAATGGGATCTTATAGATGTTCAATTGAAGAGGTGCAAGGATTGAGCCTTGGGGAACCTAAGACTGTAGTGCTCAACTGTATAATTAACCACTTGAGACAAACTGCTTGTTTCAAAATACTTTGCGTTGTCTCACATACACCCATCTCCTGCTACCTTCACCATCATGATTATTTTTGCAAAATAAAAAAAATAAAAAAAATGTCAACTTTGCATTAACCTCATATTGAGTCATGTGGATTAATTGAAAATATTGAGACATTTTACCTCTTATGTGCAATTCTACACCTCTGGCTCTTTGGCCCTCATTTTTGGGTATATTTAAATTTTGAATGTTTAATTCAACTCTTATTTTGGAAACCTTTGGCACAAAAGCCAACTGAAATTTGGCCTGATGGGGTTAGGGCATCACCTGCGCATATACATATTCTTATACTCAAATCCTCATTGCCAAGTTGAACTACCCCAATCACTCAATCACTGAAGGACATTTTCCCTGAAAAGGTATCTGAGTAAGAATCACTTCATGTTGAGCTTGAGTCAAAATGAAGGCTTGTAAGAGTAAGTCAATTATTTTTTTATTAAAAGTGTCACATCACATCACCTGGAGAAACCCCAGACCTGCATGGGGGAGAATGTACAAACCCACAGAAAGGTGTAGCAGCACCAAGCGTGGGATTGGAGCAGTCAGAGTGTATAGCTGGTTAGGGTGGTTAAGGAGGGTAAGAAGAGAAGAACCTGAGTCCTCTTCAATACAACATGATGTTCATTTTTTAAATCATGGTCCATTTAGAGGAAAATAGACCAGAAAGCAGGGGATGAATTAGGGGGTGTGGCTACTGTGCGATTGACAGACTGTACCACACACTCAGGTTAGAGCACAGAGCAGGTCAGATCCACCCCTCACTCCTCCTCAGCTCCACCTTCTCCTCCAGATATGGTTTCTTCTGGTTTCAAAAAAACTACAAACTGGGGGCTTCAGAACAGCAGCTCACAAACCAATGGGTGACATGTTGGGTGGACACTTGACTCTGAACAAAGACATCAATGAGACTTTCATCTGCGGGAACAATGATACAATTAGTGACAAAAATCTCAGATGCAGCTCATTATGCTGTAAATCAAACTTTCTGATAGGTATGAACAGATCAGAAACCGCTGTTGGGCATAAAGGAGAGTGCATCTGTTCTGTCTGTAACTATCACACTCAGTCATCTGTGGCACTCTGAAGACAAATTGGTAATAGCAGTCAGGGCCATGAAGAGAGGCTCCAAGCTCCATCTTATTTATTCACAGCAGCAGCGTTAAGGTGGAAGAGATCTGACAGGCAGGAAGGCAGGGAACAACTCTCATATGTGTGAATTATATTCTAATTTCACTACCGCCACTTGCCTTGATTATATCTCCTCTTACAGCAGAGGGGGAATTAAACTCTATTAGCTCGAGAGCACTGATGCAATCTGAGTGGAATGACATGTCAGTGGGCTCACTGCTGTCTTCCCTGCTGTCTCTATTGATTTTGGCATTTCTGATATGTGGGACAAATTGATATGATTAAAACATGATGTAGCTTCAAAACAAGCACTTCAGAGGTACCTGGGACTGACATGCATGCAGTGTGCAGCAGCAGCACTCACCTCAAGGCAGAGGTATAAATTAGTCTTAAATCATTTAAGATTATCATCCAATGTAAAAAATGTTTTTCCCAGGAGGTGTGCAGAGCTATCTTTTTGGAAAACAACAGTGAGGTTGCCAAGTTTGATACTATCACCATCACCATCACCAGACTCTGGCAACTATAACTATAACTAACTAGTTTGTAAAATGGTGCAGGGTGCATAAAAATGCATACTGCCACTCTAGGCTCCACATAACATTTCAGAAAAAGTGATGAGAACATGAGAAAGTACCATTTTACCAGGCAATATTTTTTAACTTTGTCTTTGTTTTTAAAGAAATAATGTATCGTTAAATCTTAATATAAAATCTATATTTAAATTTTTAATGTTAAATCTATAAAAAAAGCCAAATCTATAATTTTAAATATCAAATCTAAATTAAACCTAAATGTTGATGAATCTAAATATTTAGTGAATTTGCAAATTCCCACTACTGGTCATCAGAAGTAGCAAAATAAAAGCTTGATCTGAAACCATGATAAATCCAGGTTCAAAGGTTTTTTTTTTTTTTTTCCCAAGGTAAAAACTTAACCATTTATCCTATGTGGTCAGTTTATCCAAGTAATGCTGTTTTGGACAGTTGCATCAACATTTTCAGAAATGTTAGGTCCCCCTTTCCGGATGACGCGGGCACGTTTCAGCAACTTGTAGCCCAGCTTTTGAAATGGCAATAACAAACACAAAAAATATGTTATTGTTTATTAAATTTCTACAATTTATAAATGCCATAGTGTCTTTCACTGGAAAACAAGGGTTTCAATCAATTGGACAATCACCATGGTTCTATAACAAAGGAGAAGACATTACAGTACTATCCAACAAATCCAAAATCCGGCCTTTCAATCATAAATGTTGCAAATGAATTCAATAAATTTTTCAAACAATAATTCGCCTAACTTCACAATTTACAAATAGATTCAACGAGATGAAATAATTTTAACGTCAATTTGAATAATCACATCAGAGACAGTCAGCTTGTGGTTACTGCAGCGTTGTTGTGCACACTATAAGCAACACTCCATTGTTAGCAGTTGAGCATATGGACAGGTATGAGATGTCACGGACTTCTGTGATAGTTTTTCAGCCGATGCAGGTCTGGAAGACTTTTAGAGCATCCATACATGCCACAGCCAGGAGCACGGAGCAGCTGTAGGCTGGGATTTTCCAAGAAAATGGCTGTGTTTTAATACAATGTACAAGTCCCCGGTCTTTGACCTTTCCTAAAAGTGTGATATGTATCACTCTCTGTTCTGAAACATTGTCAAGACAAAACCAGCTTGAAAAAAAATAGGCATTTATACCTATAACCACCAGCAGGTAAAATGTAGCCCTGTATAGAATACAGTCATTCACATAGAGGAACATTATACGATACTGTGGCAACGCCACTGTTTGACAGAGCGGTGTCATCATAACTCAGAGAATAACCTTCTAGATGAACAGGAGGAAGAGAGATCTGAATTCAGGCCAGGCGTCACACGGAGTGAAGAAGAGTGTGATGCTGGGAGGTTTCAGGACTCAGCCACGAGTCCTGGTTTGAGTCTGGATCTGTCAGATCATCATCTGATGCTGTTTGAGGTCTGAGCAACATGAGGCAGAGACAATCGCAGAATCAACTACATTTAGACCAAACACATGTTTTATGATAGATAGCTGTGTTAGTTTTATTTGGCTCTTTATCTGTTGTTCCTTATTCATATTGCCGTCTTCTTTTGGTTTTATCTGAGGAACCTTGTTACTTTGTTCTAAGTATAAAGTTCCTTTGTTACTTTGTCAAGAAAAGGACAATACAAATAAAGTTTATTCATATTTTTCTTGTCATTCATGTCACATCGAGGGGCTACAATGTGCATTTCATTCTACAACATGATATGAGGTTTTAGGTGTACAGCGGCCCCTGGAGGTTCTGTTGTTCAAACTACTGTCTCCTTACACTTTAAAGTAGTAAAGTCGAGGTAACGACATCAGATTTCTTCATCAGGACTAACTTCTACTTGGAGGCCACTTTAACAGTGTCAGCGCACACCTCAGCTACTCACAGACAAATTATGGCCCTTAAATGGTTCTTCATCAAACTGTATTGTTCTACAGAGAACCATCCGGATTAAGCTCTTTATTTAGTGGGCAGCTGATACTTTATAGCAGGGTTTTTTTTAAAGTGTGAGATGGTAAGCCTCCCCTTTAGAGAATGTTCACGATACCAGTGTGTTTCCCCACAGTGGGTGGGTGCAGAGTAAAGATGGTTTTCTTAGCTCATAGCTGTGAGTGTTGTCATTGTGATGTCTCATAGAGCCACATGTCTGAAGGCCCCATCTTCGTTGAATTAAAGTGAAAGAAGGAACAGCTGGTTGGACATGCTGGAGTTCATTGATGTTGGTGTTGTGTCGCCTGGAGACTTCAGTGAGGCTCACAGTTACTGGTACTGACTGTTCTCTGTTGTGATCTTCCCATACACCTTGTTAATTCTATATTTGTCCAGTGTCTTAATCTTGTAACAGCACTAACTGTCTGGCAGCCCATCTCACGAGGCCCCAGCTGACTTATTGCTGACTAAGATTAACACCTGGGGGAGCAGCAATATCCTTGGCAAACAGCAGTGGAGCTTACAACTCGCTTAAGACAGTGAATATTAGGAAAAGGTGTGAGTGCTTCTCTCTGCTGACTCTCCTACTAATAAATAAATCCCACGAACAAATGGAGACATCTCTGTCTGTATGTTTGCCTGTCTTTGTGTGTACAACAACTGCGACAACTCCCTGTCTTCATAAATTTGAAGTCGATCAGATGAGTGGTTGCCAAGAAAATTTCCAATGAAAATACTGAAGGATAAGTCACAGAAAGCATCTAAATATGAAACGAGTCTACGACACACAAAAACAGACACAGACAGTGTGTCCATGCAGGACAGTGTGTCCATGCAGGACACCTTGACTGTACACAGTGCTACTGGGAAAAGTTTTGTGGACTGATGAAACTACAGTTGAAGTGTTGGGGAAGAACATGCAGAAGGGCTCTGTTAACCAATATGAAAACATCATCCCATCAGGTTCGAGTGCGGTGCAGGAAGCATCATGATTTGTGCTTTGGTGCCTCTGGGCCAGGACAGTTCAACATCGTGGAGGGGATAACAAATTCCCAGGGTTATCACGGAATTCTACTTGTAGGACGGCGCCATCTATTTGAACTCAATCATTCAGCCGTATGCTCCTTCGCGACCCCTGTGTTCTACCAAGGAGTATTGCCAGGCATCACCATCCCCGCAAACAAGGCAATCACTGTCGAGTTTCTCTGATGATGGGACAAGCTCATGAATCCTATCAGAGCATCTTCAAGAAGCTCTTGAAAACGTCTTTTCAGAGAGCACCTCTTCTCCTAAAACCCTAACATGTCTAACTGGCACTTTTGCTTCTTATCATTTCTTTCTTTTACAATCTCCTGCACTTATTTAATAGATGTAGTACTTAACACTTATGCCAAGGCCTTCGACTGCACTGTGGCTTACATTGTAAGTGTAATATATAAATCTCTTCGTTACATCATTAAGCTGACGAATTCCCAAGTTTATCATGGAGTCCTCCAGGATAATGTCAGGGCGTCTGTCCACCAGCTGAAGCTCAGTAGAAGCTGCTGATGACAATGACCCAAAACATCAAAGTAAATCCACAGCAGACTGACTTCAAAACACAGAAAATGCTGCTTTTGGAGCAGTCCAGCCAGAGACCGGACTTTAACCCAACTGAGACGCTCTGGAATGACCTGAGGAGCTGAAGCCACCAGTCATCTGAAGAAAACCTCTGAGCTGAAGCAGCTCTGTCAGAAATCCCCCTGAAGGATGTGCAGGTCTGGTTCAGGTTATTGCTGCCAAACGAGGTTCAACCAACTATAAGTCCAAGGCTTCACTGACTTTGTTCACCACCAGACGTGAGACGTGCCATTGTTTGTGTGTTATTAGCTTCAGCACACAGTGTTTGACAATACTCTTGACTTAGATGAAGAACAGATCACATCTACGACCAGTTCATGAAGGAAGCAGAGTCATTCCTGAGGGTTCACTGACTTTTTCTTGCTGCTGTACCTCAAACAACCCCACGTTAAACCCCAGAGCTACTACATTAAGGGGTTAAAGTGGTAACTTGTGAAGGAAGACAAGGCAGGTAAAGTGTTTTGGCAAGGCAAGTTGATTTGTATAGCACATTATCATACACAGAGATCATTTATTGTGGTTAACAAAAAAAAAAAGAAGCATCAAAATAGAAATAAACATGATAAAAGAACAGAGTAAAACAGAACAGATCATTTATAATTTATAATGAAGACAGTGGAGAACAGAGCAGTTTTTAAGCTTTGTCTTATAAATAAGTCTTGGTTAGACATGAGGTCTCTGACCCTAGCTATGTTTTTGAGATGCCAAAAAGCAGATTTTATTGGTAGCGCTGATGTGGTCCGTGAAATTAAGATCCTCATCCATGATAACACCAGAGTTACATCAACATTGTCTCCAGCCATCTGGATAGTTAGGTTCCCTTTATTGTTGTACTATGTACTATGTTTCCTTGTCTTGGGTTTCCTGTTTTATTTTGATACTCACCTCATGTCTTATTTCAGATTCCTCCGCTTCCTGCCTTCCCTGTCCCAATGTATTGCACCTGTCTCCAAATGTCTCTCCCCCATTGTGTATTTTGTCTCCTCCTTCTCTGCCACTGTTCCCTGAGCCAGTATTTCCCCTAGAGAAAGTTTTTGTAAGTCTTTCAGATTCCTGGCTTGTTTGCCTTTTGACCTTGTATTTTGCCTGCTGACAGATCTCCTGTGTACTGACCCAGATTATTAAAAGACTCTTTTTTTGAATGTGCTCTGAGTTGAGTCTGCTTTTGAGTCCAAGCCTGTGGTTCTGCCCTGACAAACTTGGAGTTGAAGCCTTTAACACTCTAGACTCCAGGTCGGAGCTAAGTTCAAACCCTCAAATCATTTGGTGGAAAAGCCAAATAAATGTGTGTGTCATCAGTGTAGTTATGATGACCCTGTGCTCTTGGAAGATCAGACCAAGGGAGCAGGTGCATGTACAGGTTGAACAAAAGGGGTTCACAGATGGATCTTATATTGTATTACTTTTCACTGATATAACTATCACTATAACAATCACTATAAATATCACTAATGATAACACTAGTACTAATAGAGACAAAATAATCCTTACCCTCCATGTAGGTCTTAAACATGAGAGGACTGTTCCTGAGAGTGCAGTGTGTTGGAGGGTGGAATAGTCCTTTAATGACCATGAGTGTTTTCCTCCACTCTCCAGCCTCTGACACAGTTCACAGCAAACATTTCAATCACTGCATTTTAATTCGCTCTCCAGATCTACCAGTGCATTCTTTATAGACAGTGATGTGTCCCCCTCTCTGTGTCCAACAGTCAGCCTGTGGATACAATGACGGGACAATTAGAGAGAGACTGCAGAGTGGTTTCAGTCCAGTGTCGTCCTGTGGATTAGTAATGAGGAACATGGCAGGACGGTAATTTGACAGGGGATAAGCTCTGAGCCGCTCAGCTCATCTGGCCCGTTTCGCTGTGACAGTTTGGTTGAGAACCAGTAATTAATTTGTCATTGTTTATTTAGTCATCCACTCTGCACATGTACGAGTGTTTGGAATCTTATTACAGTGCAACGTTGTGTATTTGAACCCTGAGAGAAGGAAAGTTGATTGAGAATCTCAGAGAGTTTTCTCTGAGACTCCTTCAGCAGAAAAAACACCAGTGACAAGAGGCTGCAACAAACCACTCAACAAGCTGAATGCTGCTTCTACATCTCTCATGTTTTTACCATAGAAAACCCTGAATTGCTCAAGAACAAAAAAAATGTCCTGTAATATGTGCATAAAGTCTGTTTATGCTTGCACAGGGCCTGTCCTCCATGTCAGATACATCATTGATGTTAATAAATAAAACCTCTGAACTTATGTTGCAATAACAAAAAAAAAATATTCTACTAAAAGATAAAAAGTATATTTACAAATTTAAGGGCAAGGGCCAGGTCAAAACCAAATATGTCTGGACATTTTATAACCAGGATGTTGTCTGACAACATCAAACACATCAGTGTTGAACTGTGATTTCAGCTGGATTTACTGTACAATGACCACGAACAGAGAAAGTTAGAAGAGATAGAAAATATTTCTTATCCTGTCAGCTGTCTTATTCTGTTGCACACAGTTCACAGCCTCTGTCTGGATCCACAACAGTTAAGTCTCTATTTACTTTAACTCAAGAAGTAACTCACTGTTGCAGTCCAGCCAACAGTACTTTAATTTGATTTCACATACGAAAGTCGCTCATCTCCTCAGGAGCCCCACAGGCTTCTGTGAGCTCAGGTGGGCTCTTTATACTACACAGATGACTGCAGGAGCTCAGGGCCAAACATAACCAATGTCAAATACTCAGATGACACAGTCGTGGTGGACATTAGTAACTCAGAAGGGCAGTTACAAGCTGAAATTTATTCATCTGTGGAGTGCTCGCAGGGAAAACTCCCTTGATCTCAATGCCTCCAAGACCAATGAGCTGGTCATTGACTCCTACAATGAACACTGTATAATCTGACCTTTGACCACCAGTGAGGGAATGTGAGAGTGGTGGCATACAAATATCTCTGCACCACAAGTGTCCACAAACTAAACTTCATTTAATCCATCACCTACAACATCACATCACATGCCCTGAGTAACATCCACCATCAGTGGACTGGAGCATCTGCAGCAGGACTTTAATAGTTGTGTTGTGTTGACTTGGCTCCAAATTCCCCAGACCTCAGTCCGATCCAGCATCTGTGGGATGAGCTGGACCAACAAGTCTGATCCATGGAGGCTCCACCTCACAACAAAAGGATCTGCTGCTAAGGTCTTGGTCCGGGTACCACAGCTCAGCTTCGGAGGTCTAGAGGAGTCCAGACCTCCAGGGTCAGAGCTGTTTTGATGGCAAAAGAGGAACTTATATGATATTAGGCTGGTGGTCATATTGTTTTGGCCAATTAGTGTATATGCACCTTATACAGACAGGGCGACCTCCTGATTTAATATCAAAGGTTGGTGTTTCAGGATAGAGACACTGTTTCTGCTCTTCAATCTGCTTTTGACATTTCCTCATTGTTTTGTAGCTGTTAAAGCTGTTTGTTTTTATTTAATCACTCGTTTTTATTCGTCTTTATTCATTATTTGGACCTTACAGACTGAAATAAAGATTTATTCCAGACATTTGTCCGTGAAAATCTAATGTAGAGATTCTTATGAAAGTTAGTGCGGCTTGTCAAAATATCTTGTTTCAGTTCCACTTTCACACCCACACAGAGACGCATATTTCGAGGTGGGATATCTCTGATTACACTTAATGACAATAATTACTCAAATCAGAGAATGTAATCAAGCAAGCTATAAGCTATCAGCCAGAATCAAATGAAGTGGAAGCAGAATACATTATCAGTACAATAAATAATGCCAGGAGCGAAAGGCAGAGTGCAAAACGAAGCCATTAACTAATCAGTCTATATTCTGTCATCAGAGCTGGCTTATCAAATGCAAAACAGAAAACAATGTCAAGCATCCTGATGTGAAACGCAGACGAAGTCGCGGAGCTCAAAGAGAACTCAGCTCGCCTGCAGTCGGTTGGTCCAGGAGAAAATGTCCCCTCTCTGCTCTCTCTGCATGGATCTGGGAAAAGAAAAAAAAAAAAAAAAAAATTATATGCTAAAAAGTTCGATGTTTCAGTGCTGTTTTGTGCTGTTAATTAAATCACAGATCGTGGGCACTCTGAAAATTGGTTTCCATCCCTGGATGTGTTAGAAGAATGGCTCTGGGAGACAATTAGTTCCTACATGCAAAGTTTTAATTAGTTGACTCAGCCCACTAATTCCCCTTCCAGCCCAATCAGTGTGCTGTTCATTCGACTGTATGTGGAACACTATAGATGTGCGACTGGTCCCAGTATATTCACATGCTGAAATACTGGCGCTTTAGTCAGTGATTGTGACTTGTAATAGTGGCAATAGATAATTGATTGGCTAATAAGAGGAACAATCATATTTATGATGAAATAAATAATATAATAATCAGTTGTGACAGTTTATTGTGTGACAGTATGACAGTATAGACCTAGAAGATGCTTTGTTTGATGATGTGAACTGTCATGTGTCCTTGTGTGGGGAGAGGAAGTGAAAGATGACTTTAAAGTTGGCACTCTGGGAGGTTTCTGGTTCATGGTTGAAGTCTTCATTGCTTGACTGACTCCAGGACTTTCTTAGCACCCCCCCCCCTTCTGTTAATGTCCAACCTGTCTCCCAGCTTTCTCCTGAGCCAGCTAACCTCCATTCTGCATCCTACTCTGCTAACCTTTAGCTTTCAGCATGCTAGTCTTCAGTTACAATCAGCCTGTTCTTCCCTGGTTTGTGAGCCTGAACCCTTTGTGTCCAGAGTCGGTTAGACTCCTCAGCCAGCTAGCACACTGTCTGATCCTGACCCTTAAGACCTTGAGCACACCCCTGTCTTGCCAAGACTTGCCTGGCTATTACCCAGAAATATCTAGCGGTCAGAGCCCTAGAATAAACAATGGGTCTCATTGAAAAATCAATCCCCAAGCTACCCAAAGCCCAGTGTGGGGTCACTTTGGGCTTTGGGTAGACATGATCAGCGCCTGGCCAGATGTCAAGACAGATTCTGAAATGCCTGTCCTGGCAAATGTCCTGTTCCCGCATCGGGGGTCATTGTCAATGTTCTTTCTGTTCTTTGGTCAGGTGTCCTGGCTGACAACAGTTCCTGGTCCCCGCTCTGCAGCCCAGCCAGCAGACGTTCCTGGACCATCAACTCGGCAAGTCAGATCATCAGGCCGTTTGCACAGTGTTCTTGTTTCATCCTCCAGTTTGCCTGTTTCTTGGTTTAGCCTGTTGAAATGTCTAGGCCAATTCTTCTGAACCAGTATCCTTCTCTGGCTTTAGGGGAGATCCACCTTCAGCAGTGGCCTCCTGCTCAGCTTCTAGAATGGTCCTTTATCCCTGCCTCCAGGCCGCCGTCCTAGGTTCTCCTCCTCATTTGCTCCCCAGGCCTTGGGTTGTACATCCATAGTCTCCTGCTCTTCTTCTGCCTTGGGCTCGATTCCTTAGCTTCCTGTCCACCTGCAAACTGATGAGCATGTGTAGCCTAACCATACGTAAGCAAACCTGGATGCATCAAAACTCAAATAATGTATCCATAGAAAATACATAGATACGCCTTTGCTGCCTTTCCCTGTTTAAGACTCTGAGGTTAGAAAGGACATTTATCACAAACAACCACAAATTCACATTGATATGCTGTTTAATCTGTGGAAAGCCCAAACATGTTACCAAGAACACCCTTAACTGTTGTATTGTAATTTGGTCTGAAGCCATTTGTCAGTATTTTAAAACACAGGGCACTTGAGGTGTGTGTCTTAGCCGGTTGTGATAAAAGACTTGTGATAAAAAGCTGAAACTTCCTTTTCTCTTAGCTCAGCTCACTCAGGCCAAAGTCCTCCAACACCCTGCTGGAAAGTTGGGCCATTAGACCAAAGAATGTACTTGATGTCACTTTATTTTAATTATGTCTTCCTTAATGCAGGCGGTGAACAGGCACCTCCACGTAAAGCAGCTGCCCCTTCCCTCCCACTGTCAAACAACTATTGCAATCACTAAAAGTTGCTGTAATTACTGGAGGCAAGGGCACAGACAACTGTGCTGTCTTAGGCAGAATTACAGCAGGACTATCAATAACAGTTAGAGCCCGGCTGCAGTGGGCACAAATAGGAGTCACTTTCACAATGTTCCAGCCTGGATACACATCACACACTCCGTGCCTCTCAATGCAGCAATTAAAACTTCACAAAAACTACAGGACCATGATGTGCTGTAAAGTGCTCTATGTATAATTACTGCCATTGCTTACTTGTGTAAAGCTGCAAAAAATCCCTATTATATATGACATTATATATAACAATGGACGACACCAATATACACTGATCTGCCATAAGATTATGACCACTTGCCTAATATTGTGTAGGTTCCCCTTTTGGACTTCACTAGACCTCTGAAGATGAGCTGTGGTATCAGGACCAAGATGTTAGCAGCACACAAATTGCAGGACCCAAGATTTCCCAGCAGAACATTGTCCAAAGCATCACACGGCCTCCACCAGCTGGTCTTCTAACCATAATGCATCCTGGTGCCACGTCTTCCCCAGGTAGGAAACGCACCCGACCATCCGTGATGTAAAAGAAAACCTGATCCATCAGACCAGACCATGGACCAGTTATGATGCTCCTGTGTCCATTGTAGGAGCTTCTGGTGGTGGACAGGGGTCAGCATGGACACCCTGACCGGTCTGAGGCTACACAGCCCCACACACAACAAACTGTGATGCTCTGTGTTCTGACACCTTTCTATCAGAACCAGCATGAACTTCTTCACCAGTTTAAGCTCCAGTAGTTCTTATGTTGGATCAGACCACACGGTCCAGCCTTCACTCCCCACCACCATCAATGAGCCTTGACCCCTGACCCTGTCTGTGGTCCAGTGGTTTTCCTTCCTTGGACCACTTCTGGTAGGTCCTGACCACTGCAGCCCGGGAACATCCCACAGAGCTGCAGTGTTGGAGATGTGGACTAAATGTTCAGCTGCTGCCTCATATATCCACCACTGACCGGAGCCATGGTGTGAGTGTCATAATGTGTGGTGATTGGCGTACATATGAAGGTTGTGTCCAGCGGCAGCAGCTATTTCCACTGAAGATGCTTAATTCAGTGTCCACTCTCTGCTCAGCAGGAAACAGAGACCAGCTGGTGAACATAGTGAAGCGTTTAACAACTGGAGACACAGATAGTGCAGTAGCCCTGAGAGCTCAACTCACTGTGACTGAAGAAAACATGGTCATGGTAACAACAAACATGAGCCCCTCTAGGTCAGAGAATGATGCTAACTGATGCTACAAAGAAGAACAAGAAATGTGCAATTAAAATTCTTTTTTTTTAATTGCATTTTCTTCACCTTTATTCTTGATGAGAGAGAGAGGAAAGCCAGGGGGGTGACATGCAGCAAAGGGCCATAGGTTGCACAGGCCACAGCCAGGACACAGCCCCAGTGGTACACACTCCTCCACTGAGAAGTAGCAGTTAAGGGGAACTGATAACATACAAGAGCTCAAGACACATCGACTTAACACAACAAGACACAAAGGAAGTGTTTTCCAGGGACACGAAAAGGTGATACACAACCAGTGCACATGGATGGATTATGACATATGTATTATGGTCATAGTCTGTATATGGACATTGACTCTGGGTCTGTAAAGTGAAGCCAGTGCTGACCATGACCATCAGGGGGCGACTCCACTGGTTGTTAAAGAAGTCAGATTGTATTGAAGTCTATGGGAAAATGTCCCTACTTCTCCCTTGATTTATTAGCTCAGTAAATGTTTTCCTACTGAGTTTATGGTCTCAGTCTCTAGTTTCAAGTCTTCAATGCAACATGATGTTCATAAAGCAGGATATGCACGAGGGCGGGGCTACTGTGTGATTGACAGACTGTACCACCCAATCAGGGCAGAGTACAGAGCAGGTCAGATCCACCCCTCACTCCTCCTCAGCTCCACCTTCTCCTCCAAAATGTGGTTTCTTCTGGTTTCAAAAACCAAAATGGCTGACAGCCAAATTACAAACGTGAGGCTTCAAAATGGCCGCTCACAAACCAGTGGGTGACATCATGGTGTGTTGGCACTTTATGATACATACATGCAAGTACGTTCCTGCCTGGTTTGTAACATTTTAGTGCCCCCTGGAACCACTTCCATTGTGTTGTATTTGCAGTGCTCTTTGTGTATTTGGCTGTGCTGATGTTACAGTGTTACCTGTTCTGTTGTCTGTCTCTGTTAACAGTCCTTAGCGGTGTGCTATCATGAGCCTCTGTCTTTATAAATATTGGTGTGTGTCTGTGGTTCGTCCCAAGAGGAGCAGGGTTACTGTTTTACAGTCAGGCTCATTTATTCCCATCATTCTTCAAACTTCATTGTTTCTGTTACGTTTCCATATGGACCTGAACCTACAAACCTCTTTTACCGTAAATGAAGCAGTACATGAGATGATGGACTGGTGATGGCAGTGGGAGGGTGAGAGTCATGTTGCAGTCATACTGGTGCAGGTGAGGCCACAGGCAGGAATCAAACAGAACAGGGTAGACGGGTGAGGCAAACAGACAGGTACAAGATACCAGCTGACGCGACGGAACCAGCTGGAAGCAAACGGTGAGTGGGCCCGGCCTTTTGTTCTGCAGCTGGAGGCGGAGCGATTACGTGATGAGTCACAGGTGTGGAGGGGAACCGGCGGGAACGGGAAGCTCAGGAGGCCACGCCCACACAAGAGGTCAAGATCAGCATGATTTGAATTCATTTTGAACAAATCACACAGCGCATATGCACAGACAGACTCAGGGGACAGACGCAGAACAACAGGGGAGGGAACAAACACAAGAGAAACACAGGAGAAGAGACCAGACGACAGTAACCCCAACACAGTCCTGTGATATTAATGAGGATTTTTATTAAATAAGGTTAATGAAGAATCTCAGAAAAGAAATCAGAAACAGACCAGCAGAGGTCAAAGACCCTGATGCAGCAGCACTCAGAGCCGCCACTCTGTTCCCCCTCGCAGAGCACGGTGGCAGCTTAGATGGATGGAGTTGATAATAAACTCCATATACAGTGAACATTCATAATTTCCACAAAAACTGAAAAGGATGGACACAAGCCGATTAATTGAATCTTCTGGTCTCAGGCTGTACTCACTGAGACATTCAGTGAAGCTGCTCATTGATCACAGCCAGGGAGCCGATGGCTGATCATTAAGTGGAGCTTTCTGTGCGGTTCATGTGGAGTCAGTCGATATGGGATCCAGCAGTGGACAGTCTGGTACAACATGTTCACAGAATAATTGGGTTTTGGGACAGACAAAATGAAACAGAACGTTCCCCTGCACCTGTGTTGATTTTTGTGAATCTATCGTCTCCTTTCATGATGTATGGTAACGTATTCAGGATCTGGCCCTGGACTGGATCAATTATGGCCCTGCCTATATGAGCAGGAGCAAGGACACGTCACTGTAACTCGAATGAATGCAGAGATGTTTCAGTTTAAAGCAGCTGAGGTCCTCAGTGGTCCTCCACAGGAAGGAGGAAACAACACAACCATCAAAAATGCAAGGTTTTTATTGAGAGGTTTGCGTATTTCCATTCCGGTTAAACCTTTCACTCTTCGTTGTTCTGTTCTGTTTGATTGTGTCAGTGAGGCAGACAGTGTTTGACAGCAACCATCTCTCTTTCTTTCTTTCTTTCTTCCCCCCGGTTACTCCCTGTAGTTCCCCCCAGTCTTCCCCCCTTTAGAGCTGTAGGGTCTGGTTCTAAAATTGTAATCCACCGACTGCCCCTGCCTAAATTTTCCTACAATTAATAATAATTTCTGTGGTTAATAGGTATAATTTTCTTAATAGGTATAAATTTCTTCTTATATCAGTTGCAGTTGGAGGTGAGGAAAGAAGTTTTTCAACACTGTTGCCAAGTGCTTGTCCTTGGTTGGGTCTGCAAATATTATTCTAACAAGAAAGTTTAGACCCACTCTATTTGGAAAGTGCCATGAGAAGATTTCTGTTATGCTATATAAATAACTAAGAATATTGATTCTGGTCCATGAACTTGTGTATGTACTCAGCTGCAGCCTAGGACTGTGGCCGTCACATGCTGATACTCTCCAACTTAACTTCTCTTGTCTCGTTCCACTGTGTGTGGATCTCACTCACTCACTCCAGTCACAGTGATAAGTTTGATAAGTCTCAGTCATTTACAGGCTACAGGTCCAGGCCTGCATCTGGGTCTGAACCAGGATTCCTGCTCTGTACTCTATCCTGACACCTTCATTCAGAAGACAATATCTGGTATTTTTACCTGTGTTTAAAACAGATAATGCAACATGCTTGCGTGGAGGCTTTGTAGTTATTTAAAGGATAAGGTTAAGATTTCATATTTTCCGACAATATGAAAATGTGTTTTTTTCCTAAAACTGATCAAACTTGGGGACTATTTTTTTATTAGTGGTGGATTAATCCACATATGGTCTTTGGATGAGTAATTCTGGCAGCAGGAAAGTGTGTGTAGGACTGAGTCCAAAGGAAAATGTCTCCACTACAACAGTTAGATACACTGATGTGTTTTAAAGGTTTCTGGCTCAGATATGTATCAGGCTTTAGGCTGAAGGTGTCTTCAAAAGGTCAGAAACATCTGTAAACCTGATGTGCAATAGATCATGTCCCACATGACTTTACCAAACTGTGCTGACTCAGGTTGATCTTATTTAATCGATCCCAGTTTGTTTCAGCAGCTAAAGTTCTCACAACCATCCGATGACCCGACATTTACACTTCATTACACTGGCTCCCAGTTTGTTTTAGAAATGGTTTTCAGGCAGAGGAGAACTCAAAGTAAACTACATCTAAAGAGCACAGGGCTTTAACAAGCTCGGGTACTGAACTCTGGGAGATCAGCCACAAATATCATGTTCTTAAATCTCTTATTGCTTAGTTTCACCTTTTTGCTGCAATTTGTATTCATTTCCCTTTTCCCATTTTGTATTGATTCTATTTTCTAATGTGCCTAATTCATTTTTATAACAGTTTGACTGATTTTGATTTTGTTACTAGAGATTAAATCCTTTAAAGAAACTGCCAGAAACTGGCTCTTTTTACAGACCTTGTCTCACGTGTTTTGCCAACAACAAATCCCACAGAGAGCTCGGGTTGCACATTTTACGTGACTGCAGATACCAAAAGTGACTTTGAAGCCGACAAACCCACCTGGCAAGAGAATGCAAAGCACATAAATCATTACAGGTGGACTCATTTATTCAGGACAGATGAAAGAGAGAGGAGAGGATGAAGGGCTACAGCCCCTTGGAGGCCACAATCTAAATATCCCTGTTTAAACACCTCTTCATAGAATGATTGCCATTCCTCTGAATGCTCAGTTTGCCAGCAGGGACTCGGGGAACTGAATTATACTGTATATTATGGATGCATTCAAATACTGACACTCTCACACACACACACACACACACACACACACACACAGTGTCTCTCTCTATCCTGAACAGCCTCTTGTCTGAATTGCAGGCTGGGTGCTAAAGACACAACGAGTGGCCCAACTCCTGTGATTGATTTCTGTGGCTGAGTGAGTGGTGGTGGGGGGGGGGCAGGAGGGCAAATTGATTGTGTCATTGGCTGGTAGTCATGAGGAGGGCATCACACATGCTTTGTGCTCATCGATCTGACCTCTCTTGGCTGGTTGTCGTGCTGCTAACTCCTGAGGCTCATCAGTGAGAGTGGATTATCTGTGAGATCAACAACGAGGGTCTGATTCTCTTTATTAGGTGATGAACGCCCTTGAAGATTAGATCTCATAGACTAGGACCCCTCAGTGATCCCGTCTCCTTCTAAGTATCGAATGTCTTTATAATAGTTCTTCATGTGCTACACTGGTTTTTAAGACATAAAATGAACATGAATATTGCATCAAAGCTGTTGTTCCTACGCCAACCTCTAGGTGTCACTATCACTACATGGAAATATCAGTCACAAGGTGAACTCTGCGCTAGAGGGTAGACACAGGAGTGGATTCTCACCGTCCCGTCTCACCCGGAAAGAATGATAATTACACTTCAACCTGCACTCAGGTGACAGTCAGATCATCTGTGTGTGTGAGTTGGTGTTTGCAAGCATCGGTTATATGTGGTTACCCCGTATCATTATCATCCGCTGGGCGGATGATAATGATAAGTTCATTCATTAATGGGGAAACAAGCCAAAGCCAGAAAAATCAAAGCCTTTACATTTGCAACGACGTGAGCTATCGTCAACCGCTCCGTTGATCGTTGATCACTGAGATCACGTCCATTGGTGCAACCCTGTCTCAGAGCTGACAGGACAGGATTAGAAAATGTCGGGTGGCGGGATTCCCAAAAAATTGTCAGTTGAAACTCGTCTGATAGAACTAGCGCTGGGCTTTTGTCCCAGGGTCTGAAGCCCGGTACAATCCAGTAAGAAAAGAGCCCACAGGTCGTCTTGGCAACAGGTTGTTATCACCCATAGTTAAGTTTTGTTGCTAGGTGACATCTAGTGGTCATAGTAATAATGACAGGAGCAAAGGGAAAATTGTGGTGATGTAGTTTATTGAGCAGCAAAGTCAAGCTGTGTTCAATTCCCATCTGTAAGTGGCAGTTTATGCTGTTTCTGTTATCAGTGACCTTTCCACAGAGTTACCGGGTACAGGTCGTATCAGAGGGTTTGTGGTTGTTCGGGTTGGAGGGCTGGTTGTGCCAGTCACGTGCCCTGGCTCAGCGATGGGACAGTTCTGGAGCAGGTCTCTTTCAGTTGAACTCACACCAGAGTCGATGTTGTTGGAGAACAAGTGAAACACGTAGACGGCAGAACATGCGCAAAATAACATAACTCTATGTTTCTTATAATTCAGATGGTAGTCTCTGTCCATGCTGCCTGACTGACCACAAAGGATTTCACAACCTTCATCTGTATTGCCCCTGGAAAATCCCACCTCCAAAACACATCTCTTCAAACTAGACTGTTTGACGGCAACACTAATCAATCATATTTATCTTATGCAATTATATTTATTCAAATTTATTTTGTATCGTTCCTTGTTCTTGCTATTTTATCTCGTGCTGTGTGTTGTTAGCTTTGCTTGAAAGGTGCCTGTAAATAAAATGTTTTGTTATTATTATTATTATTATTGTTACATTTCCTTCCCATGTGTCCTAGTGTTGTGCGTGTGCTGGTGTGTCCTCTGTCCTCCCCTTTTCTCCATCAGGTAACTGACACAGCTCTACCTGTTTCATCAATCAGGAGCTGGAGCATAAAGGTGAAGCGTGAAGGACAGACCAGCACCAGAGTGTGTGTGTGTGTGTGTGTGTGTGTGTGTGTGTGTGTGTGTGTGTGTGTTTGTGCGCGTGTGTGTGTGTGCGTGCGTGTGCGTGTGTGTGTTCTCCATGCTGGCTATGTAGAGCCCTCAGTTGTTGTTGGATTGTTGGTTTCTTTCTTTGTGAACGGCAGGTTTATTTTCCTGATGGTTCACTCTTTTTCTGTATTTGAGTTTGCAGAATCTGTTTCCTGTTTCATTTACTGTTACTTCCCTTAACCTCTGGATTTGAACAGGGAACGTAACATGTGTAACAGATTTGAAGCTTATAATTGAAGATACTGCCATACCACAAACTTTAAGTGTGGAAAAAGCAGAGGGAGTCTGGTTGGAGCTGAGGAGGGATGTGCAGCCTCCACAGGGATAGAAACACACTAAAGCCTTAATCTCTTTCACACATGTAACAACAACGCTGCGATTTAGACCATGAATCTGTGTAAGACAAAGAGACTGATGATTAGAATGAAAGAAATCCTGATCTGTCATATTTCTTTGCTACATTGTGGGGTTAGTGAGCAGCCACAGTGTTGGCTGCTCACTAACCCCACTGGAAAAGACTTCATTAGGATGAACACAATTGTTTTTCTTTGTTATTGGGACTTTAATCCATCAGTAGAAGCAAGTAGTCAGATAAAAAAAAAAAAAAAATCACCAAGTAATGTTTGACTTTTTAATTCATGTAACCACAAATTAAAAAGGAGTCGAGTCCCAGGAAACGTCTTAATAATTAACAGTGGTTTTATCACAGCCTTCTTTTCTGGGCTGATCTGAAGGAAGCAGAACAACTGTTGCCAGATGGTTCAGGGCTCAGACCCAGACTCCCAGGGCTTTGTTCCTCTCACTTCCACACTCCAGGCGCCCCAGAGGTGCTCTCCTGGCAGCTTGCTGTAGCCCTGGAACAAGGCCTTGGAGACTTTAGGACCCAGACCAATTCATCAACCAGTGCGCTCCTCATGTCTCCAGTGCTGAGGACCGACTGTCATCAACTCTTAACAACTCCTCTCCCTCATATCCTCATGCAAAAGGGGACACTGTCTGGAAATAACTCACTGCTCTCACAGGGCTTTATTACCTGTGCTGTGAAGCAGCAGGAGCTGGGAGGATGATCAGAGACCTGAGTGGAGAGGCAGACTTTAGGCTTGTTAGGGAGGACATGGTCCCGCTGGATTCAGTTGATCTTCATTAAGGGAGCACAGACCTGTTTGTCAGCTCAAGTGTTGATGAGAAAGTAACAGGAGGACATGATCATAACCTGGAACGTATCATTCACAAGACACAGGAAGAAAACAAACATTAGATATAAAAGAAGAAACAATAAGAAAAACCAATATATTTTTTTTCAACTTGTATATTTTCAGGTTTGCAGATGGCCTGTTTGTGACACTCTACTCTCACCCTTTTTCAGTTAAGAATGCATTCAGTACACACTGAAAATCTCTTGTCATTTAAAAATTTTATGTAGTAGGGTGAACGGATTTAAGCGGGTTATGGGTTGAAATGGATACATTTAACTTGCTCAGTAGAACAGAGAATCAAGTGCAAACGCCCAGTTGCAGCGGAGACCCTACAGTGTGCCCACATTCTCCACCACGATACAAGTTGTGGAGAAGGACGCATTGTCCTTAGTCTGGGCCCTTCAACGCTTTGAAGTGTATGTTCTGGGGGTGGCCCCATGGTGGCTCACACTGATCACCACCCCCTGACTTTCATCTGTTCATTGAGTTGTCCAAACTGTCATTAGTTGAGGGGAGCCCAGTTCCTTCAGCCCCACATATTGAATATTAGACACATTTAAGGCACGGATAATCTTGTGCCCCAGGGTTGTGTGTGTCGGTGAGTTTTTGTAGGATTACGCATTGGGTTGGTAAAAATGATTATTTTTGATGTTGCCATTCAGTTGAGAAGTGTTTACTAGCAGCCTTGTTGTAGATGTTCTTTCTTTTTGATGTTTGGGTTGTGTTAATGTTTCGGTGATCATTAACACATGGGACCCCGTCCTCAGGGAGGGGGTTGCTGACCCTTTGGTTGGGGACCTCATACCAATCTGTGTTCTTGCTCTGCAGGCGGTTGATTGATGGGTCTGGAACATCTGAGGTGCCGCTGTGTTCCAGGTTACATAAGTCTGGCTGCAGACTAATCACTCTCTCTGCTCACCGCTACAAGAACGCCGCATCTTGGTTCTGGTTAATTTGCTCTAGGTCGTCCTTATGTTCTGGTCTGCACCTTACAACAACTGCACCCACCCCACTCTTCCACTGCACATCATATATCACTGACCGCACATCACATCCCACGCTGTAAACATTTCATTTGGCTTCCTCATTTGGTTTAATAGAATATTTATGCATTGCTATCTGTGGTGTGTCTATCTTTTGTTGTGGCCACTCGAAGCAGGCAAAGAAGCCAATTGAAACCCATCAACCCCCCCCACCACCACCACTTGCAGACAATTGGCTACAATTTACATATTTCCCCTAAATACCTCAAACGTAGACGATCAGTAGATGCTACAATTTGCAGGTGTTCCTTGTACACCTTAAACACAGATTATATCTTCCCTTAGTCTGCATGTGAGCTGTTCAGGGCCGAAACACCTCACATGCAGCCAATTAGTTGATGTTAGAATTTACAGATGTTCCTGAACACTTCACATGCAGGGAATGAATAGAGGAATTACAGCACACATCATTATGGGCCCCACTTACAGGAGGTTGGGGGCAGCAGCAGTGGGAGGTTTAAGGGGGTTTATTTCTGTCATTGCCCCCCCCCCCCCCGGGGGTTCTGTGGATTTTCCTGGTTTGCCCAGTAACTTACTATATGAACATACATTTTATTAAATGTCCGGCCTGTGCCTGTGGTTTCCTCTGGGTGCTCTGGTTCCCTCTCACAGTCCAGTTTCACTTAGATTAACTAGTTAGACTAACTAACCTACATGTTTATGGGGGATTGCGCCTGTTTGTTCTCTTCCTTTTCCAGCTTTCTTCTTTTGTCATACGCTACCGTTGCACAGCAACCACAGGGTCGACTGTTTACGCCAGGGACAGGCTGATGCAGTGGATCTGTAGAAATCTGGAGGCTGCAGAGAAGGAACGTGGGGAGGAAAGAAAGAGCTGGGTCCAGAGGAGAAGAGGATATATAAGATTTATCTTCCTTCTGTCATCATGTGCAACGTGAGAGTGTGCACTAGACACAAGACGAATGAGCTTGTGGGGAATATTGAAGGACTTAATGTGTTTGAATCACATTGTTTGGTGGAGACAACTGCTCTTGAAGCTGGTTTGACATTATTCGTGAAACACATCCAATAATTGGGTGACACAAAAAGGATAAGACTGTAAGGTTATGTGAATAAAGTATATCTGAACTGGGTTTTGTGAGAAGTTAAGACACAGTGTTTCTGGATGTTGGAAGAAGACAGCGGCTCATCCTCTGAGTACAGCCGTGGCACTCGAAGCTTTAAAAGCCACTCTAAACCCTACATTACACTTTCACTATTCCAGAGGTGATGCAGACTCAGGTCATTAGCATTCATTTTATGACTTAGCTTGAGCTCCCATTGATTGTTTTTTCCCCCCTCCATCATCTGGAGAGGGGGCTGTGGACCGAGGGCCTCGGAGACCAAAGGCAAATGAAAAATGAAATGGTAATTAAGTGTGAGATGGAGGCAGCGCTGGTCTGTCGAGGAGGAGAAATTGAGAAAGTTAAGGCATAAGGTTCGGAAAGGGTCTGAAATGGCGCCGCGCCGCAGGACCTCTGGAGGCACAGTGGAGCCATTGTTTTACTGGTGACAGGTCTCAATAAGGCCAAGCTAATTTATTTCTGCTCTCATTACTTGCTCTGACCCTCACAGGTGCTGGTCTCTTAAAAATGTGAGGCTGTTAACCCCACTGAGGAAACTGCAAGTCCAGTCCATGAGGGGCTTAGTGCACTACCGGCTAATGATTCAGCCACAACAAGCCCAGATCAGAAAGCAGTGAGTCACTGAGTCAACATTATGACTCATATGAAAGTCATATAAATTAAGGTGTTTGCATATTTGCTGTCACAGTGAAGTAATCACACATATGTTTTAAATATGAATTGGAGAATAATTATTACTTCTCTTCCACTGCAGCTGCAGTCAAAGCTGCAGAGCAAGTCTCTCAAACGCAGCACAAATAAAGAAAAGGTGAGACACCAAAGGAATTAATCAGTTCACGTGTGAAAATAGAACCTCTGTTGAGATGAGAAAGTGAGAACAGATGATATTGTATTGTATTTATTATATATTTGTATGACAAATGAAAAGGTGAACATGAAGCTTTATTTTTATCGGCTCACAAATCAGTCGGCCAATCAAAAGAGATGCTCAGATCCTCTTTACCACCAGTGCAAATTTTTTGCTTCAAGGTTCATCAACAAACGTTTCTGCCACTAGATGTCACACTTGACCACCAGCATCTCAGACCGAAACAAACGCTTCATCAGGTCCACCTCCTGCCTCTGTTCGGCCACAAGAAAAACCAGTTCTGAGTCCACCTGGAGCCCTTTAGCGGCTCGTAAGGTTCTCTCAGTGAAGACAGACCAGTACTGACTGCACTGTTGGACTGGGACAGAAATTCAGCCTTGGACTGATCCACTGGGAGAATTCCTCATGCCCAGTTCGTCTGTGCTGTGGACCCATCTCTTTCTTTGTCTGACGCCTTTTTAGACAAAAATCTGGTTTCTTCAGTGGGGGAAATTCTGAAGTTTGCTTTCAGGTGACGCTGAGTGCTGCAATGCGTACAGTGCACCCACAGTAAAAATCATCCAAAGGCTCCATGCTAAAATAAATCATAATAAATATACCCCTACACTGGAGTTCAGACGTTTCTAAGATTGGGGAAACTCGGATTAAAATAAATAAAGAACAGCTCAGTGTCTATATTCTCACCTTTTTAAATGTAATCTTTCTCTTCTTCTTTAATTTAATGTCATTATTTTAAAGAGAAAAGAACAACTCACAAAGTCAGAAAAAACAATAATGATGGTTACCGTGGGAACCAGCACACTACCATTCATCACTGTTACTTGTGTCAGTAAATAAGTAGTGAAGCCCCCGCAGCAACTGCTCAAGTGAATGTGTGTCATTGTGTGGAGAAGCTTTGTGATGGTGAAAAGAAGGTGATGCTGTGACTGATCGGCTGCTTCTGGGTGGTAATGTAAACCCAGGGCGCTTGGCTGGCACACAGACAGGGGCTGCTGGGTAATTTCTGGACTGTGACGGTGAAACCAATCCCCAACTGTCAAAACATTTTAGCATCTATACATCAGTTAGTAGTTAATTTTCTGCTGAGACACTATTCACTTTAATAAAGGCTTTATTACCCGTTAATAATGTCTAATGGTTAATAGACCATTTGCTAATGATTTATAAATCAGATATCAGTCACCTACAAACATTATAAAATATTTAATAAAGGGTTCTGAAATAATCATTTAAAGTGATAGTTCAGGTTATTTGACATGGGGTTGTATGATGTACAGTGTATTATCTGCAGTAGATTTGTATCGGTGCGCTGACAGTTTAGAGAAGCAGCAGGAGCAGAGAAGCTGAGTGATGATCTGTGGTGGATGGGACCATTCACAAAACCCTGTTTTAGCCACTTAAAAAACCCATCCAATATCAGTTTGAGTCTCCTGGAGTCACGCAGCCTTTCCTTTGGAACCACATTACTACTACTACAATTTTAGATTTTACTGTGAACATCACAGATCATATTGCACCGATATTAGAGGTGTTTCAAAATAAATGTCCTCCACTGGTTGTTAAAGAAGTCAGATTGCATTGAAGTCTATGGGAAAATGTCCCTACTTCTCCCTTGATTTATTAGCTCAGTAAATGTTTTCCTAATGAGTTTATGGTCTCAGTCTCTAGTTTCAAGTCTTCAATACAACATGATGTTCATTTTTTCAGGGTATGAATTAGGGGGTGTGGCTACTGTGTGATTGACAGACTACATCACCCAATCAGGACAGAGTACAGAGCAGGTCAGATCCACCCCTCACTCCTCCTCAGCTCCACCTTCTCCTCCACGATTTCTTCTGGTTTCAAAAACTAAGATGGCGATGGGCAAATTACAAACTGGAGGCTTCAAAACATCAGCTCACAAATCAATGGGGGACATCACGGTGGGTTAGCGCTTGGTGCTTATGTAGCTTCATTGCTTGAACCCCAAAAAATATCTGATCAGAGAGTAATTCTGTATTATTTATTATATGATATTACAATCGACACAACAGCAACATAAAACGTTGGTCACATAAAGCGAACACAACCTCAGGGTTAAATGGTGTCATCGGATTTGTGGGCAGGAAACAGGAAGCAGGACTGAACTCAGACCTCAGCGAATAAAAGGCTTCTTCATTGCTTCCAATCAGTGCAGTTTCAACTGTGAAAATAAGCAGAGAAGCGCCACCACAGTGAATAATTCATCACGCTGTTAGCAGGAGAAACTGAGTGTCACTGCTCTTTGATTAGATTAGTTTAGATTTGGTGGAATTATATTGACGTCTGGGAGGTAAATGGGCTGCAGCAGCAGCAGCTAATGGAAACAGGAAAAACAGAACAGCGATGAGAGTGACGACAAGATATTTCAACCCTTTATGCAATCCTCCTGTAAGCCTTCACTGTCACCAGGTCGCCAATGGTTTTTGATTCAAAAGTATAACTATAGTGTAGGATTATATATGTGGCTGTAAAATGTCTGGGCTTCAACAGTTGTGTTACATTGTGGTTTGTTTGGTTTGGAAGGTGAGACAGTTCCACATGATACGAGTGAACGATTGTACAGTTTCAAGTGTGACTGCTTCTTACATGTTAATTTAGGGCCCTAAAATTCAAACCAGTGCTGCTCAGGCATATTTTATACCACAGGCTTTGTTTACATATTCTGAGGTGTCAACCTCTGACCTTTTGAAAATGGCAGAACACGCACAGCGACCTTCACTGACTGACGACAGCAGGTTGCATTTTTATAGCACATACGGGGCCCGGTGTACAAGGGTGTAATTTACACAGTGGAAGGGGAGGGGGTTTCCATTTCACTCTTCCAAATACCTTTTTAATCTCACCAATTTCAGTTTGGTGTCCTCAGTAAAATGGTTTCCCCTGATGTCCAGCTTTCACTTCAGGGACTCAGGACTAGAGCCGAGTCCAGTTTGTGGACTCACTGTGTACTATACCAACGAACTGTGCCTGGGTCCTCTTCAAAAGGTGGTGTCACATGATTGAGCTCCACAGGCGGAGTCAGACATTGTGAGCATTTGGGGTTTAGCCCGTTCTTTTCCTATTCACAGCCGCTACATGGAAATATTTTTCCAGCCATTTGCACATAATTTGTGGAAAACACGATGGTTGCCCAGGAAAATAACTTGCATCAAATGTTCAATTGTTTTCCAGCAGCCTCCATCATTTGACAATGACTCATTTTCATTCCTGACACTTAAAAAGAGGCAAACATTTTTTGATGTTATACTCCACAAATCAGAAGCCTCTAAAAATTTGCAGAGTTCACAACATCTTCTCCTCTTCTAAGAGCCTGGGGCTGATATTCCACGGGGACACTACTTACTTGAGTAAGTATTATTGATTTGGATGACATGAACAGTTACTAAACCTAATTTTGTTATTCTATACTGGAGTAGAGTTCACAGAATGAATGTGTAGCCAAATCTACATTTAAATAATAACCTGGACCAAGCCCTGTAAATGGCCAAGTAAAGGCCAAGTAAATGTCTTCAATACTCCGGGCTGAGAATCAGGCCAACTGAAATTATATTATATTATATTTCTTGATAAACAACATGGATATAAACTGTAATATTATCCTACAGCAATTTATCTAATCTACTCGTGGTCACAGCACAGTACAGTGCTACAGAGTATTTCTGATCGTAAACTGAAGATTTAGCCCCAGAAGTTTCAATAGTATAGTATGTCTGGCCTACATGTGGCTCACGTGCATGGTCAAATGCTACTTCCACATCTGGATTACTTCTGGCACACAAACTGAAAATCTTCCTGGTGTCAATCAACAGCAGCCAGATCTACCCAGATGGTGGAATATATGGGCCAGACTCGTGCTGTGGAACCAGGGTGTAAACTAGGCCAGAAGTTTCATTTGGTATAATTTGACCCTTTCATAATGCCAAAGAAAAGCCGACGTATGATAAATAATTGCAAAAGAGATGCAAAAGAGCTCTGGCTGAACAAAGAGGTCTAATGAGAGATGGATAAAAGCAGCTTCTGGACAGAACAAGATGTTTTCCAAACCTGTTTCTATTCACCCACCCACTGTTCTTTATTTTCCTGCTTCAAAGACCCTGGGAGTTATTAGCATTTCCACTTACCCCTACATTTACTCCTCTTTTTTCATTTGAAAGAATAAAACAATATTATCTTATCCTTCCATTAGTCTCCTCCTTTCTTTGGCTTCCCTCCACAGAGAGTGGCCCCTGCCCTCCCCTCCACTCACTGCAGATTGCTTTCTTTTGTTGAGGACCCCCTCAGGTGCAAGCCGGCATCTGAAGTGAAGATGGATGAAGGAAAGCAAAGGAGGGGAGAATAGAATATTGACAAAATGAGAGAAATGAGAGACCCTGTGAGTCATGAATGTGGCAGGTGTGGACAAGAGAAATGGTGGAGTTTGCATCCCCTTGTTTCACCCCATGAAGTGTTGAAGAACCTCTTTTTTTAACTTCAGTAATTTTATTACTAGTTAATTTGTTTGGGGATGGGCACTGGCTTCTAGATCACAACATCATTCCATCTTTACAAGCTCCTAGTCTTCTACTTTCCTATTTCTGCAGTGGCAGATCACTGGCATCATCCATGTAAAACATAACCAGGCCCTGCTAATTAAAAACAGCTCTATAGCTCTACTAAAGCGGGACAGTTAGAAGTGTAGGTCGGAGTAGGCCATTGCTCCTTCATGTTGAAAGGAGCCAGTTGAGGTGCTTTGGACATCTGATTAGGATGCTTTATAAGCACCTACCAGTTGGAAGTGCTTAACTTAGCTTATCTCATCTGGCTCCTGGAACAATTTGGGATCACCCAGAAGGAGCTGGAAAACTTTGCTAGAGAGAGGGACGTTTGAACTTCTTTGCTTGACCTGCTGTCACAGTGACCCCAACATAAAACGCTAAAAATGGATGGATAAATGGATAAGTGGTTCATAGATTTATAGAGGCATTTTTTTTTAAATTAGAGAAAAGATTGGGTCAGAGCATCTCCAACACTGCAGCTCTGTGGGATGTTCCTACCAGAAGTGGTCCAAGGAGGGAGAACCACTGGACCACAGACAGGGTCAGGGGTCAAGGCTCAGTGATGGTGGTGGGGAGTGAAGGCTGGACCGTGTGGTCTGACCCAACAGAAGAGCTGCTGGAGCTCAGACTGCTGAAGAAGTCCATGCTGGTTCTGATAGAAAGGTGTCAGAACACAGAGCATCACAGTTTGTTGTGTGTGGGGCTGTGTAGCCTCAGACCGGTCAGGGTGTCCATGCTGACCCCTGTCCACCACCAGAAGATCCTACAATGGACACAGGAGGAGCAGGACTGGACCATGGAGCAATGAAGAAGGTGGTCTGGACTGAGGGATCAGGTTTTCTTTACATCATGTGGATGGTCAGGTGAGTGTGCGTCTCTTACCTGGGGAAGACATGGCACCAGGATGCATTATGGGAAGAAGACCAGCTGGTGGAGTCAGTGTGATGCTGTGGACAATGTTCTGCTGAGAAACCTTGGGTTCATTCATGTGGATGTTCCTTTGACTCGTCCCACCTCCCTAAACATGGTTCAGACCAAGTCCCCCCCTTCATGGGAACAGTCTTCCCTAATGGCAGTGGCCTCTTTCAGCAGGATAATGCTTCCTGCCATACTTAAAGGATCTGCTGCAAATGTCTTGGTACCAGATACCACAGCACATGGAGGGGTAATTGTGTAATATTTTAGGGTTGTCATCAGGGATTTAACCATCTCATAAAGTGTTGTTACAACCCAAAGAATAGAAGCGTAGAAAGATACACCAACAATGATAAGATTAAATTTATATATACACTTTCTTTCATTTCAAAGGAATATAATCATTGAAGCAAGAATAACTGAAAAGCAGACGATTGATTTATGAAGCTACTGACCAGGGTGAGGGTTGCAAAAATAAATGTTTTGCTTCAGACATAAAAAACGAAGGTCATCCAGCCAGTGAATACATAAATGGTAAAACAGTTTCATTGTATATGAGTGAGGCAGGGTTCATGTACCTCAACTAAGCTTGAAGGAATAAAAGAAACATTTAAAACCCAGCACTGACGTAAAAAAAAAATTAAATACACATACACAGACAAAACCTTAACAAATAGGTCTACACATTCACAGGAGCACCTTGAAGTGAAGAAGCAGCCTTTACTCCTGTACAGAGACACAATCAGTGAAACAGGCGACTGATGCCTTTGTGTTACCTAAATGCAGCATATCCCTCACACCTTTGCCACAGCAGAGCCAGGGAATGTGGTGACATTTAGTAGCTATACACCTAATGCTGTTTGGAGTGGGCTTAAGGTGGACTGATCTTTAAGGAGAACCAGCTAACCCAACAACACACTAAGTGTTTTACATTTATAGTCGCAAATTAGACTAAAATATGAAGGTTGGATCATTACTAGAATTAATAACTGCAATATAATGCATTAATTTTAACTTGTAATCCCTCTGACTATTCACTAAAGCAGTAATTACATAATTGTAAGCATTATGCAGTATCCCTTGACTGACCATCACTGCCAATAACAAATAATTTGTAGTTTTTCATTACTACTGTCTATGGTTCTATGTCCGTACTTGGACTGACTTTAGCTCATGTTTTCTGTAGCATAGTGTGTTTCTATTGGGGGGAGGGGTCAGTGGATCACTGGCTGCACAATATTTTGCTATGCAGTCACAGTAATCCCTCGGCTCTGGAAGCAGTGTGGAGTTGAGTGTGACTGCAGAGCCGATGCTGTGATCATCTCTCATCACTCCCCTCATGTGAATAGACCGGGGGAGATGAAATTGATGGGGGAGGTTTAATGTAGTCCTGGAGAGTTCTCATCAGCATGATCCCAGACAGGGGAATGAAACTCAATGAGTTGTTCATTAAATTTCAGGACTTTCTGACATACACCATCGACACACACTGACAGCACAGAGGGTTGCAAATCACAACCGCTGGACGTGGAGTGGGATTGAATCATCACAGAGCCGCACTCCGTGGAAATGAATCTAATACTTGCTTCATGATCACCATAACAATCACGTTTTGTTGATTCCCTCCTCTTCACTTCTGTTTCTCCAACTTCAATAATGAGCCTTGTGTTATGATTTTATCAGACCTGAATAAACTCCATGTAAACATCTCATTAAGATCAACCTTGTTTCTAACCACTGAGTTTTACATAATTTTCACCTATTTTGGATAATTTGACCTTCACAAAACAATCCAGAGTCCACTGAATGACTGTTGGATGCACATCGACTCCAGGAGGCACACATTATTGCAGCATTATTGTATTTTATAATGGCCTCTTCTGATCCATGTTTATTGCTGACTGACAGGAAACAGACTGAAAAAAATATGGACGCAGCCTCTGTGACGTCGCTCACAGGTCGTAGAAGAAGAGCAGAAGCTCAGAGTGAGCTGCTCCACCATTGCCACAGTGGCAGTGGCTGACTCTGCTCTAAAGGTGGGACATGTGTGGAGCTGGGACTTCGTTGCTTGCTGACTTGTGGTTATGCCTGTTTGTTTCAGCTGTCACTCTAAGAGGCCATGCCCTCAAATCTACATAACTTTAAGCCTTAATAAAAATTAAAGCGGTTGGTTATATAAAAATTCACCCCTTAGGGCTGCCATGAAGGAAGAACCAAGTATCAACCCACTGTGATATTTTGATGCCTCCAGTTTGTAATGTGTCCGTTGGCCATCTTAGTTTTTTTGAAACCAGAAGAAACCATATCTGGAGGAGAAGGTGGAGCTGAGGAGGAGTGAGGGGAGGAGCTGACCTTGCTCTGTACTCTGTCCTGATTGGGTGGTACAGTCTGTCAATCAATCAGTAGCCACGCCCTAATGAATCCCCTTGCTTTATGGTCTATTTTCCTCTAAATGGGACCATCATTTAAAAAATGAACATCTCTTGACTTTTTCAGAAACAGGGTGAGCACTTTTTAAACAAGATGCTGACACGACACACAGAGCAGTTTAGGAAACAATCTGATGTTCACATGCTTGTCCACATTGCATCCAGAGAGGAATATGTTCTCATTGATATATTGATTAGTTTCGAAAAATGAACCACACATTTTCATGATAGTTATCAAATGTAATAAATATGGATTTTGAGTAACTGATACACTTATTCTATCTTATTATATATACGATTATAAATGCACAACACACACAGTAAACATAAAATAGGATGGAGAGCATGGTGAACATCTTTAATTGGGAAGCAGTGACAGGAAATCAATGAGCAAATTCACAGAGAGTGTGGAGTCCTCTAATATTAAAGTATGAGCATTTTGTATAATAGGCAACCAAAACAAGTGATAATAGTAATGGTTCTTCCAGCTGCTGTTGTCAGTTCATCTTGGCACATTTTTATGTTAAAACTACGACATAATACAGCTTTGTAATTGTGTCTACTGCCTTGGAATTATGGGAAGTTGTGTTTATGTTTATTTAGGCCATAGCCAAGTTATTTCAATGCTTGGTTTGACCATGACAATACTGACATAAAAAAACCTAATGTTGACCAAGCCACGGTCCTTCAGAGGAAGAACTTCACAGAGTCTGATGAAGCCCAACCAACTCGGCCCTCTGGTTTACAGCAAAAAGCTAGAAATACAAATTTCATCTGTTTCATTCAGGGAGAATTGAGCTCTCTTAGAACCACTGCGCGAGGACTCACAGTACAAACATGTGACACAGAATCAGAAGCAGGGCCTTAATGTCGGTTAAGTTCAGTTCACAAAAACAAGCAGCAAAGACCAAGTCACAGGGAAGTGTCAAGACAGTTAGGCACAGGTGAAACACATTAGGGCAGTAAACACACAATGGGAGGAAGTGTAAGGCGGGAACGAGAGGGAAAGGTTAGACACGCTACACTCAAACGGGACACGGAAATAAAAGTGGCCAGAGGGGTCGGAACTGGCAAGAAAATCCACAATAAACAAGAGTCATTTCAAATGATTGGACACTTGTTGGCACCTCTTCTGGTTGTAACATATGAAAGTTTCATCTGCCCTCTTGCCTTCATTACACGCTGCAACAGAAAGTCTGCCTGTTAGGCTGCAAAATGTGAATGTGAGTCACCAGGAGGACATGACCAATAAAAAGCTGGGCTGGTTATCTGCAGCGCTCGGTCTGGGAGGTGAGCTGTGATGAGCATCAGCATGCTTTGGCAGCACTTGCTTCTCAAGCACAACTGTGCATAAGAGAGCATTTGGCTGTGGGGTCCTCTATGGCCGTGACTGAACTAGATTTACATTGTGGTTGAAATCTTTTCACAGCTGCTGCCTCAGGAATGTACATTTGAAATGGAGCATGAGGCTCTAAAGCATCCCCCAGGCTCCAGGCAGTGAGCACGTTCACACACTGCAGGGACAGTGGGTCTGCTGGGGGCAGAGCTGGGTGATATTACCTGTCAGGAAATAGGCTCCTACTCCGACCTGACCCACCCAGAAAAAATCCCTGTCTGAGACTACAAATCATTTCACCTCTTTAATCTCAGTATCGGCTTTTTACAATGTGAATACAGCAGGAAATTAAGACTCCTCTCATTATCTTAGATCCAAACAAGTCCGTTTATACTATGGCTGCCAGAGCTCAAACTGGTTATCTATTGATTTATCGATCAAAAAGAATCTTATCTATCAAAAATAATCCCGATGGCATATTCACTGATGTGTCTTGTACCAAACAAACGTGCTCTGTTACGTGTGGAGAACCACACCACTTACGATACTAACAATGCAGAACAAGTTGTGACACATTGTACTTTCATGAAAAAAATGTTCCTGCAACTTTGAGATTTTGATTGTCAGTCACTCAACTGAATGAAGTCAGGTCAGATCTGGATCAGTCTGAGCCTTTGACTGGAGCATTGCTGCTTTACTTCTGTGTGTTTATCCATCCATTCTCATCCTCCATCTTTGACAGTGACGTCTAGAGTCACGTCTCTACTTGGGACACTCCTATTGGCTCCAGTGGGTGATGTCACAGCCAATCAGAGTGTCTCCTTCAGAGGCCTAGCTGTCAGCTGCTTGTAGAGCCAAAGTCAATAGGATCAATCCTGTATTTTTCTGATCTCAGAGTGAGGAGAAGTTGCTCTGAGTTTATTGTAGTGACAGAATAAAGACAGAGAGACATGGACAATAAGATATTTAGAGCATTAGAGACTTTGGAGCTGATTTTTCATCATTACTGCTCCAAAGAATGAGCAGAACTCAGATCAGATAAAGAGAGAAACTTCAAATCAGCTCTAGGACAACACAAACACATGTGTGTAACTTCCTGTGTTGAAGTTTTCTTTGGTTATTGTGGTTTGCAGTGTTTTTTATCTAGAAAATAAGGAAAGATTCAATGTATGTGTTGTTTTTTATTTTATTGAGTCTTTATTGGGTCACATATATAATTAGCTGAGGTTGAGCTGATTCTGAATAAGGAGCACCTGGTGAATATGACAACTTTATAAGAAACACAGAAAGCCTTGCCATGGGTCTAAAATGGAAAGTAACAGATTAGAACTTTATGATTATTTTTCACCACCAGTGCCTACAAAGAGTGAAAGTTTGATACTGAGGATATAGATTCTAGAGTGTAGTATTGCTTTATGGCAGTGAGTTTCCTCAGTCACTGAGCAGGTGGGTCACTTGCTACATAGTTAAACTCGTAGCAAACAGAAAGAAAGGCCCTGTGGCTGCACTTGTTCATGCAGCAGCATGGGCCTCACAACAGACACCAGACTATTTACCAGTCTTCCTGTGTAAATGCATTGCACCATGCTCCGCCAGCATGTAATGCTATCCAGATAACTGCTGGATAGCATTAGCAACTCCATCTGTAACCCTCCTTTTATATTAGCACTAGTGCTATCAATCGTATTAGCCGAGATAGCCTCTGGCGGCCAGTGCTGATGCTGCTGGTGCACCCGAGACATCCCTTTGCCCCACATTCTCCGTGATCTGTGTGCAAACACGAGCTCAGACCCAATCCTAAGAAAAAGCGATCGAGCTGCAAGACGTGAAGTAGAGGCAGTGCTGTCTAAATGACTACAGTATTGTGGGTAAATAGTATCCTCCTGGCCAAGCAATGAACCTTCCCTCACCAAGTGGACTTAATCGCAGGGGTGAAATGCCAGCATGCAGCTATTAACCCTGGCCATCTGCAACGTGAACACCTTCCCTTGCCTCCCTTTATTCTCTGCCTCAGAGAGCGGTGTGTTTCTTCCTTCAGCTCCCAGCCTTGTATTTCATCTCTCCACCTCCATCGCTTGCACGAGCTGTCCTACATGACGTCTCCCAAAAGGTAGAAATATGTGCAGACGAAGCACTGTGATTCATTTTTGCCCGACAGTCCTCTGGAGAGCTCGCTAAGGAGCACGCTATTTAAACTGAGGGAGGTAAATTGTAAAGCAACACCACCACCACCCCCACTACCAACTCCGTCTCGCTGACGCTTATTGTTTTCTTATAAGGATCTGGCATAAGAATATCCTGATCGCACGCTTGGATTCTGCCGCATTTATCACGTTCCGTGGCTCAGAGGGGACACGATGTGATAGCTCCGGTCCTGATGTCTCTGTTCCAGTAGAGAATTCCGTTTCTTTTTTTCTTTTCTTTTTTTTTCTGAGAGGAAGCCATATTCGCCAGGGCTCTGAAACCTTTGAATTCAGACAGACTTGTGATTAATTAGGTCCCGGATCTGGCGCTGCCCTCAGACCTCAGGGGGGAAGACTCGCTCTCATCCCCCAAAACAGACTTTCCTTCATGGGTTGGAGACTTGGGTTGATCCCCTGACAGAGTTGCGTTTGGCCTCAAGGTGCCTGTCCTACATTTCATATGACACTCTGTTCTTATATTTGAATTGGACGAGGTGCCGTGCATACCAAAGCACTCCGCCAAGACTCACAAGACGGTGACACCTTTCTCGATGAGAAATCATATATGAGAATATGACAAAGTGTCACTGGATAAATCTAAAAAGCAAACCTCAATTATTGAAGTCATCTGAGCAGCTGCAGACTTTTGTCATGGGTAGCCCCGAGCAATTTCCTCGGCTGCATCATACGTCACAGGGCAATGCCACTGAGCGACTTCCAACACGTCATGTCAGACAGAGTGGCAGACATTTCAAATTACACTTTCTGCAGTTTGTATAAATGTGAATTCGCTGGCGAACACCACAGCAACAGATAATGAGGACAAACTTCAAAGCCTGGACTCTGACATACACTTTAGTGGTTACTGCTGCACTGATAAGGTTCAGAAAGATGCTGTCGCTCACATATCAAAGTCCCCTTGATCTCAAATCCTGCAGTTAAGGGAGACATTTTAAACGCTAACACATAAGACGAGAATACAAAGAATATAGGCAGTAACTGGGCAGAACTAGTGAGCACTGAAATTAGTTTTACTGAAAATTTATTTGAACCTGTTGCAAAACATTTCAAACTGTAATAAAATTGAAATCAAATCAAAGGAAAAAGACAGATTGGCTCCATTAACCCTCTCAAGCTTTACAGTCCTGTTGTGCATTAATGGCGGCGGGGGAATCAGAACCTCTGATTTTAAACTTTAACATTCCCAGAGAGTTTCAAAAAAGTAGAAAAAAAAATAGCTGCACTAATATCTGGGATAAATAATGGCTCAGGTATCCACTATTTTAGCCTCTTTCAGCTGGAGCCTTCATTTTGTAAAGTTTACAGACACCTGCCAAATTACCTGCAACCACCTCCGACGCAGATGCACACATTGTCATAGGTCTCTTTTTTTGGGACATTACGTTGCCTCATTTATTCCTGGAGACTAAGTCAAACCACGACCATAACCACGACCTGCTCACCCATAACCTTAAAGCTTTTCTGACCTAGATCTAGTGGAGTAACGGCGTCCTGAGCAGAGAACAAAGTCACGCTGCCCGTGTGTGTGTGACGTAATCTGAGGCTTCATCCACACTGCTACATTCAAGTGTTTTGGCTCAGTGTCAGAAATGATCGAACACACCTGAAAACGCACGCATACGTGACCATTCGCGAACACTGGGCATGTGCGCGCTGGCGTAAACAGGAAACATGTTGTCTGCTCTCAGTTGTGCTCAGCTGATTAGTTGCAGGAAGCACGACAAACAAAAAACAACCAACGGGGCTGAAGCATTGACACGAAGAACTTCACTGAACAACAGCTTCTACAAAGACAACAAGGTCAATGATGAGACCCAATCAGGGAGAGAGTGGGTGTGACTGTATATTTCCTATGGTTTTTGCACATCCTGAAGGTTTCAAAGTAAAACGGGGCCAGCAACTCAACAACTCTGGAGTAGTGTTGACAGGAAGTGACAACGTTGAAACAGAATCGGCTTTAAAACAAAAATGTAGTAACGTGGATGTTGTCTGAGCTTCTCTACTCTTTGCTTCGGTAGCTGGTCTGGGAGTGTGTGTGCATGTAAGTGGACGCGACTTCCTCCTGTTGAACTGTGGCCCCGTCCGCATTTTTTAAGACACAGGCTCTGCTCACAGGAAACATGTCACAGTGCGGCACCACAGACCGTCTATAAAAGTGGACGTGGACTCTACGTCTGTAAAGTGAAGCCAACGCTGAAGAGCCTTAAACCTTCATCCTCTCTAATGACCATCAGGGGGCGACTCCACTGGTTGTTAAAGAAGTCAGATTGCATTGAAGTCTATGGGAAAATGTCCCTACTTCTCCCTTGATTTATTAGCTCAGTAAACGTTTTCCTAATGAGTTTATGGTCTCAGTCTTCAATACAACATGATCATTTTTTTAAGTGATGGTCCCATTGAAAGGAAAACAAAGCATCAAGCAGGGGGTGAATTAGGGTGTGGCTACTGTGTGACTTCAGAATTTCCTCCACTGAAGAAAAAACAGGTGTTCTTCTGAAAAGGACTGAGCAGAGAAAGAAAACGAAGCACAGCAGGCTTCACAGGATCCTTCAGACATGCACGGTGAAAACAGCCACACTGTCACGGCTGGTAATAAATGCCAGTGTTGCCCTGTGTCTGCTGGTTATGTTAAATAGGCCACTGTTTGCTAGCATGTTCACCATATCAACTTCATAAGGGAATGAGTCAATACTGCAATTACAGATCGTTTCACTGTTTCCTAAGAAGCCAAATACAGAAAAAAAAACAAATTAAAATGACGCATCTTTCTCGCTGAGCAACAGCAAAACAGAGATTATTAGACTTCCTGTTCTGTTGGCCATTAACATCACGTTCGATTAATTCATCCTGGTGTCACATCTTCCCCAAGTAACAGACGCACACACCCAACCACATCCACATGATGTAAAAGAAAACCTGATCCATCAGTCCAGACCACCTTCTTCATTGCTCCATGGTCCAGTCCTGATGCTCCTGTGTCCATTGTAGGAGCTTCTGGTGGTGGACAGGGGTCAGCATGGACACCCTGACCGGTCTGAGGCTACACAGCCCCACACACAACAAACTGTGATGCTCTGTGTTCTGACACCTTTCTATCAGAACCAGCATGAACTTCTTCAGCAGTTTGAGCTCCAGTAGCTCTTCTGTTGGATCAGACCACACGGTCCAGCCTTCACTCCCCACCACCATCAATGGCTGATCAATATTTCATATGATATATGGATGTTGTATCTTTACTGAATATTATATGCTAATATAGCCTGCTGTGATGGCGGAGGCAGACCTCAAATGCGGCGAGTGGTTTGGCTGTTCTGCTCTGCAGCTGTAGCACACCAAGACATTTCAAAAAGGTGATTATCAAAGACTTCATCTGCCCCAGGATGGATGATCGCCCAAATGCTGCCCTTTAGTCTCATAATGAGCCACATCCCATGTCAATAAACCCTCAAAATTGCTCCCCATCCATCATCGGCTAGAGGCTACCACACACACACACACACACAGACAACAGAAGTGAAGGTCGGCTCTTGGCTCTGACGTCCCGCAGCCTCAGAACAGATGAGTTTGCAAAGCTGACATGACATTTGATGCAGTGAGGGAAAGATGACCTAACCCAGCCTGACAAATGGATAGAGATGTCAAACACAGACTCCTGGAACAATTTTGATTGTCAAAGGTCTGTTTTCTGTTAATAAAGACAGATGGGCAGCCTCTGCTTTTGTTCTCTTTTTTAAAGCTGCTTAAATCAATATTTTTAGATTAACAATCGAAATGACTGTGTAATGTAAATTATATCGCTCCCAGTAACAAGCTGTTCCTCTCGGCCACAGACCTGCCAGCCTCAGGGAAATAATTTCACTACCAATGCTGAGTTCACGACCTTCCACACAAATCTGCTTTGCACACACTCATTTTCCTTCGTTCTCAGCATCGGACTCAGCGGTGAAGTAAAAGATACAATCGTTGCCGGGATTTTTAATTTACATCACAGACTGTATATAAAAGTGGACGTATACATGAATTCTATTGACTGTAGTTCTATAGCTAAAGTAACTTCTCAGTCGATTACTCAGTGTACAGAATATGAATCAGAAACTATTCTGATTATTAACAATTTGAGTTAATTGTTTCCAGACTTTTCAATGTGATTTAGTGCACTTCTTGTCACCTTGACCTCTGAGTTTTTCATTATTTTCTGACATTGGACAAACCATACCAGGTAATTAAGAAAATAATTAGCATATTAATGTCTGCAGAGCTTTATATTAGCTCCACATCCAACAACTACAAGAGTAAAATATCTTGTTTTTGAGCCTGAATATTTCCATCTTTCATCCTTGGTTCTACACTTCACATTTTACAGTTGGCTGTTCAATACCAGACTTGACCTTCAAAGACACATCCTCTGAGGTGACCGGGAGTCTCTCTAATCCTGATCTGACCTTTTCATCACTTCCTCCACACTGAGCACAAGCACCTTGATGACTTGTGAAGGCGACACCAAGCCTCAGCCACCGTGCTTGTTGGCAACCTTTCAACCTCCAATATTCCCCACAGGTCTCGTGACGTGGTCTGAGGGGAACGAGTCCAGGTGAGAGCAGGCTGGGCTGGAACCTTTTTCCCAGGCCAGGATTTGGAACTGGTCATGTTGATTGGAATCAGGCAGGTTTGTTTGTTTCAAGGTTGGGGTCAGTGTACAATCTGCTTACACAATTCTGTCTGGTATACTCAGAACTGACCTTAACAGACAATCTGCGTAGATTGTGTAGAGAAAAGTCAAGGTGTGGATAGTGGTGGAACAGATGGATAAGTTTGCAATTAAATTAGGATTTGACTGTTGCCATTTTCATTTTGCCAAAACAGAAGAACGTTTACTTTAGATTCATTCATGGCAATATCCCACTGAGAACTAATGGTAAAGTGCGGGTAAATCCAGGAAAATGATGAATGTTCTCAGGTGGTGGATTAATTATTTTTGCATACATCTATCTGGTGATGACATCGAGCTGATTCTGTGGATCACCAGTGTGAGCGTGATGGCATGCTGAGGTTAGCATTTAGCTTGTCCTGCTGTGCCAAAGTACAGCCTCACAGAGCTGCAAGCTTACTTCAGGGACACAGTGGATGCAGGTCTGGAGACTGGGCTGGCCATGACAGGGTCTTGATCTGGTGGTCCTTCATCCACACCTGGATTGACCTGGCTGTGTGGCATGGAGCACTGTCCTGCTGGAAAAACTAATCCTCAGAGCAGAAGGAAGCATGTTTCCTTCCAGGATAACCTTGTACGTGGCTTGATTCATGCGTCCTTCGCAAAGACAAATCTGTCCAATTCCAGCCTTGCTGAAGCCCCAGATCATCACAGATCAAATTTCACAGTGGGTGAGACCCTGTGTCTTGTAGGCCTCTCCAGGTCTCTGTCTAACCATTAGATGACCAGGTGCTGGTCAAAGCTGAAAACTGGACTCATCAGTGAAGACGACCTTACTCCAGTCCACTACGGTCCAATCCTTATGGTCTTATGGTCAAACCTCACCCTGGCTCTTCTTTGCTTCTCATTGACGAAGGGCTTTTTTCTGGCTTTGCACAACTTCAGCCTTTAAGATCCTGTTTCAAACCGTTCTCACCCTGCACTTCACCCCAGCTGCCATTTGCCATTGTTTTTGTAGATCACTTGATGTCATCCTACGGTTGTTGAGTGACATTTGAATGAGTTGTGGTCATCCCGGTCAGTGGAGTCCTTTTCACCCTCTGCTGGTCTGTAGCTTTGTTGTCCCTTCTGCAGGAGGACAGTGGTTTTATATTTTTCCTAGTTAGATTTTTCCTAGAGGATTTGGTTCAGGTGATGACCTGATCAGTGCCTCATTAAGTAGAATGAGGTGTGTTTGTGTTGGTGTTCAACAGACACTGGAGTGGAATGACTGCCAGACACGTAGAGATGCTGATTTAAGAAAAATTTAGAGTGGTCTCTTAATTTTTTCCTGAGCTGTATATGTATATATACACACAATACTGTGCAAAAGTATACTATAATGAACTATAATGAAATATTAAATGTGAAAAGGCACAAAGATTTGAATGAAGATCAGTGGAAAAGATTATGATGGAGTGATGAATCCAAGTTTGACATTTTTTAGTCCAGTCACTGACAATATGAAGAAGAGTCGGAGAGAGATGAAGAATGATGCTTGAGGCCTTCAGTGAAACATGGTGGAGGCTCTGTTCTGGTCTGCAGCTGCATTTCTACCAGTGGTGTTGGAGATATTGTCTGAATTAATGGGATCATGATGATGAAAAGTACAAACAGGTTTTAATTCATCATGCCATTCCTTCTGGAGTCTGACTGGGAATGGTTTTATTTTTCAGCCTGATAATGATCCAAAGCTCACTGCTAATGCAGTGAAATCATATTTAGAGAGAAAGATAGCTGATAAAACCCTGACAGTCATGGACTGACTGAATATTATAGAGGCAGAATGGGATCAGCTGGACAGAGACAGAAATAAAAACAGCCTCAATCTAAAGAAGAACTCTGAAGTGCTGAAAGAACCTGCTATAATGTGCCAGAAGATGAGTTCAGAAAACTTCAGGACAGATGTGCTTAGTGTCAAGGGAGGTCACACTAAGTACTGACTTCTGCCCGTAGAAGCTATTTTGTTCTGTGTTTTTTAAACTTTGTGTACATATTTCCTATATTTTCTGTTTGTATCTTAATAAAGAGAAAATAAATATGGATGGTCATTAAAACTAAAAGCTAACTAAACTAAAACATCAAAGCTAATAATCCTATATATACAGCTCTGGAAAAAAAATTAAGAGACCACTCTAAATTTTTCTTAAATCAGCATCTCTACATGTCTGGCAGTCAATCCACTCCAGTGTCTGTAGAATACCAACACAAACACACCTCATTCTACTTAATGAGGCACTGATCGGGTCATCACCTGAACCAAATCTTATTTAACAGGGAAAAGTATAAAAACCACTGTCCTCCTGCAGCAGGACCAGCTGGATGGCAAGAACAGTGCTAGTAGTACCTCAAAATTAATTGGAATTAAAAAAAAAAAAAACTATTGATGCCAAAAGAGTTGAGAAGAAAAGTTTTGAGTGAGGAAAAGAAGGGTTCACTTCTGGCTTTGCTGGCACAGGGATACAGTGAGCGTCAGGTTGCTTCCATCCTTAAAATTTCAAAGATGGCGGTTCATAAGAACAAGATCAAGCAGCAGACATAGGGTGCAACAAAGCTACAGACCAGCAGAGGGTGAAAACGACTCCACTGACCGGGATGACCACAACTCATTCAAATGTCACTCAACAACTGTAGGATGACATCAAGTGATCTACAAAAACAATGGCAAATGGCAGCTGGGGTGAAGTGCACGGCGAGAACGGTTTGAAACAGGCTCTTAAGGGATGAAGTCGTGCAAAGCTAGAAAAAAGCCCTTCATCAATGAGAAGCAAAGAAGAGCCAGGCTGAGGTTTGACCATAAGACCATAAGGTCTGCTCTGACAATGCTCCCCATCTCTGAGGATTGGTTTTTCCAGCAGGACAGTGCTCGATGCCACACAGCCAATGTCAATCCAGGTGTGGATGAAGGACCACCAGATCAAGACCCTGTCATGGCCAGCCCAGTCTCCAGACCTGAACCCCATTGAAAACCTCTGGAATGTGATCAAGAGGAAGATGGATGGTCACAAACTATCAAACAAAGCTGAGCTGCTTGAATTTTTGCCCCAGGAGTGGAATAAAGTCACCCAACAGCAATGTGAATGACTGGTGGAGAGCATGACAAGACACATGAAAGCTGAGATTGAAAATCAGGGTTATTTCACCAAATACTGCTTTCTGAACTCTTCACTATTGTTTTGTTTAAAAATGACTATTAACTTGTTGTCTCTTCATTATTCAAGTTCTGAAAACTCTGCGCCTTTTTTGTTATTTTGACCAGCTGTCGTTTTCGACAGATAAATGCTCTTTGGGAGAAATTTTGTCAGTAGTTTATAGAATAAGACAAGAATGTTCGTTATACTCGAAACACATAGCTATAAATAAACCAGAGAAAATAATAATTTTGCAGTGGTCTCTTAATTTTTTTCCAGAGCTGTATATACAGTACTACCATAGTGAAATATGTCTGTTTTGTGTAAAGTTGTGGTATGATGTTAAAATCACTGATTTATTACTGCTGTAAGATGCACACGTGAGTGTTGCCTCTAACTTGTTAACATGGCACTGGAATGAAAAACAAAAATTTTAAACTGTAATCTTTAATTGAAGTCTTTGCCTGGTCCTGGAAATAGAACAGTTCCACCTAACGGTCTGGTACATGTACATATATGTGTGTGTATTGGTCGTCCAATAGACTGTGAACCTGCCCAGGGTGACTGCAGCCTGCATGGACTCAGCTGATCTGTACACACCACCACCCACAGCATTTGTGCCTAGGCTGAAAACTGATGGCCTGCCATTGTGTAGCACAATGACCCGTGATCATAACAAGTGCTATGTAATCAGCTCTTGCCAGATAGATGTAAGGACATTTCTGGATATTTTCAGCCTGTCTTCTTTGTGTCTGTGTGTGTGTGTGTGTGTGTGTGTGTGTGTGTGTGTGTGTGTGTGTGTGTGTGTGTGTGTGTGTGTGTGTGTGCATAAAGACAGAGAGAGCAGGAAAGAGTCTGATCTGCTCTTCCACTTCTTCCACAGTGATGCCACATTACCATGATAAAAATCTCTGGTTTGAGAATTGATTTGAAAATTTGTGATCATCAAAGATCACAACTGAACAACACATATAACACAGCCGGGGTTGTTTTAACAAATTGTAATGTGGAAAATTTACAGATTCTAACTTAAAAAAAAAAGCCCAACTATGAAAAATAACACCAGTTTAAATCTTCATTATATTTTGAATATTTTCAATGTTTTATCTCATCATTAAACAGCCCTTTATGACTCAAACAGCTGATCTACTGCAGCGGCCGAGTGCTCATGTTTAAGACTATCCATTAAGAAGATGTGGATTAAAGACTCCTGTACACATTTGCCAAATCTGTACACACATGAGGATTGAGAGACAGTTGACAGGCCTTGAAATGAAGAGTATTGCGTTACTGTACTGAATCTTTAAGGAGGTAATGCTCGGGTGGCTCCTCCAAACACTGCTGTGTTCTGCTGTTCGTGCTGCGGCTTCCAGCAGCACATTTTAATTTGTCCATTGGCCATCTTGTTTTTTTTAAAACCAGAAGAAACCACATTTGGAGGAGAAGGCGGAGCTGAGGAGGAGTGAGGGGTGGATCTGACCTGCTCTGTACTCTGTCCTGACTGTCAGGCAGGTCACTGTGTGCGACACAGTCTGTCAATCACATGGTAGCCACGTCCCCGAATGCAAACCCTGCTTTACGGTCAATTTTCCTCCGAATGCACCATCATTTTAAAAAAAAGAACATCATTTTGTGTTCAAATCCCCAGCCTGGGGCCTTTCTGTGTGGAGTTTGCATGTCTTTCCTGTGTCCATGTGGGTTCCCTCCAGCTTCCCCCCACAGTTGATAGACATCCAGGATAATTGGTGACTCTAAATTGCCTGTGGGTGTGAGTGTGAATGGTTGTTTGTCTCTGTATGTCAGCCCTGTGATGGACTGGAGACCTGTCCAGGGTAAACCACGTCCTCGCCCCATGTCAGCTGGGATTGACTCCAGTCTCCCATGACCCTGCACAGATAAGAGGTTTAGATAATGGATGGAGGGGCATCATGTTGTAGTGAACAAGACTGAAACTAGAGACCATAAACTCATGAGGAAAAGAGAAGTAAGGCCATTTTCCCATAGACTTCAATACAATCTGACTTCTTTTTACAACCAGAGGAGTCGGCCCCTCATGGTCATTAGATAGAATGAAGGTTTAAGGCTCTACACCTACTTTTATCAGCAGTCCATGCTTTTGAGACTTACACATGAGTTGGTTAACAGACCAATAAAATCGTTCCATGGCTAGAATATAGCTAAATATAAGGCCTACGTTATTCCTGGTAATGTGTGGAAACCAAAGAAACAAAGACCCTTTTTTCACAATTGAGGTGACATCTTTCACCATCTACTGATGACTTGTCTGTTCTCCTTCATAGAGCTTCAATAAACGTCCTCATTGTAAGACATCCTGGGCTCAGTCTCAACAAAGTCTCCCACACAATTCTCCAAAGACTGAGACAAAAATATTAAAGTCCTGCCACTCATCACCGTCCTACGATGTCTGTGTGGGACAGGATTGTAAATCTTGAGCTACCTGCTGGTGATGAAGCGGATATGATCTGATATTAACTGATGAGGGTCATCACAGATACACGAGCACTTATGTGCAAAAAGAAAAATGCAGAGTAAGTTCAAACGTGTCGCTTTGTGTGTGCGCGCGCGTGTGTGTGTGTGTGTGTGTGTGTGTGTGTGCAGACAGCTGATTTATGCACTGTGTCACATCATCCCACTCTGCAGCCCAGTTTGAGGTGACTTGAGTGCTGTGATGCCCTGGGCGAGATATTTCTGTTGCCACACTTCCACTGAACTTTATCCAACTTATATGACTTTACTAGATCCAGGCTTCATTTTACAATGTCCATCACAACCTCTAGCTTTAGATGTTTATGTTTCATGATGAATTATATACCAAGATGAATCAAGGGGCAGTAATCTAAAAAGGTATTCATTCACGAATAATGTCTGAATGTAGAAAAGCTCCCATAATCCATACAATCAGCAAAGGTCCACTGCTGGCTCTGAATAGCAGAGCGAATGTAAAATAATGCCACTGCACTCGCACATGTTGCAAGGACACGTTGGCGTGCTTCAATGTGCAGCCGAACTGTTCATCGCTTCAATCTTCAAACGCTGCTGCAAGTGCGCCGCCGCGTCCGTCTTCCAAGGCCGAAACCACGTGAACACATGAGCCCTGGGTGTTCAGCATTTCAATACTGTTGATGCGAATGATCTGATGCTACAGATGAATTGGTCTCAGGTACAGAGAGCAATAATGTTACAAATCACTCATACAATATTTGTATGACTTTTCATTATATTGACTATAGCATGTCGGTGCATGGAAATTATTCAATAATAATTTCACAATAATGAAACTAGTTTTTCTGTTAAGCATTACATGTTCAAATATGTCTAGTTCTTAGTTAAAATTTGTTTGGATTAATTCATTGTGAAAGTCATTTTTAACAATAAAATACATGTTTACTTAATCATTTGTTCATAATAGATGAATTACTTCCCAGCCTTAATTCCACAGTACACACGTTTTTCACAAAACAACCAACAGCTTTTGTCTTTCAAAGGTCCCATAAAGTTTTTTTTTTTTTTATTATTATAAATCAGGTCTCAGTTCTACATCAATACTGTAAAAGTATCAAAGTTAAAATGAGTCATCGGGACTTCTGGAACTTTGTGATGTCCTCTCATATTTTTTTGCGATCCCTCAGAAAACAGTCAGCCAATCAGGAGACATGCTCAGAGCCTCTCATCTGATCGGATCAGTGGCCCGTTGTAAAACTACACTACGGTTCCTTAAACCATATATCAGCATTTCAAATAAAACACAAGGGTAAAATGTTACCTTAAAGAGAGGTGTTGTTCATGTCAGAGTAACAGGATGTTGCCAAGTTAATGAATCATATCGAAAAGTCAGCTGAAAGTAAAATAACGTGCCTCTTTGCTGCCTCATACTGTATTTAAAGTACAGTACTGATCTTTTGTAATGCTGCTTTTAGTACGGAGCTAAGACTGTTGAGAAGGTCATGGGTTCTGCGGGTGTTTGATGTTGAAAACCAAGTTCAGGACAAATGAAGACTGCTAAGGTGCTAAGTGAAAAGTCAGATTTGCCAAGATTACTGCTTCATCCTGAGTGGAGCATGAATGTAGATACAAACTGTCCAGTAATTGCTGGGCGTTTTCACTTCAAACCACAGATATCATCCAACGCCCAAAACCCTTGGTCGTACAAATCAGGGACCAACATGTATGGCTTCAAAACAGCCTGCTTTAGCCAAATAAACCAACTGTGCCCTCTTAGTGAGAACACACTGACACAGTGCAATGTAGGGAGTACCCCATCCACACCAGGACATCAATAACACACTCAAAGAGTGTGAAAAAAGCATCCGGGCATCACTGAACAAGCTTCAATGTAAGTTAGCTATGATGTTAACGCCATGCTGGTACAGCACCTGCACCAGCAGAAAATGTAATCAGGCAAATCCAGACTAAGTTGCTCAGGAAACACAGGCTTAAACAGGAAAAACGGAACAGAAGCAAACAGACAACCACGAAGGTGGGAAACAGGAAGTAAAATAACCAGAAGACACACAATTTGAGTTCCTTCATAATAATAAAGGAAAAAAAAAAAAAACAAAAGTCCAAACAAAGTGGTTCAGCATGATTATTATCTGACTATTATTTCGATTAACATATTTCGTATCATCATGTCAGTATCATCAGGAAGCAACGCATGCACTTCAATTTTCACTTGGACGACACAGAGCTGTATGGTGGTCAAACTTCAGGCATGTCTTAAAGGTCTGGATTACCATCAATTTTTTTACTTGTACATTGCAGTTGTTTCCCTCTCCCCTCTCTCTCCTTTTTCCCCACACTTCTCTCTTCTTACCTCAACCCTGAGGCTATGGCCACAGTACTACGTTTTAGTTTTAAAACAGGTTTTCCTCCTGCCTTCCACAGTTTTCGAGTGCCTAAAAACTAAAGACTTTCAGAGACAGTTTTCAGCTGTGTTAGCATGGACAGAGATTGTTTCTTAAATTGAGTTGAAATGGCCGTCAGGACTCACTAGTCCAGTTCGACTGGTGGGAGTTTTTCCTCTCTTATGGCTTTCTCTCTATAATACTGTAATGTTATTTAATAATATCGAATTCACGCTATAAAGTGCCAAGAAAAAAATGAAGTTTATGATTTGGTCATATAAATAAAATGTAACTTGAATTTAACTTAATTTTAACCAAACCCATGTGTGCACCTCATAGAAAGTGGTCCATTAATTTTCTTTTGCTTATCCAAGGTTGTGGTGGCAGCAGGCTAAGTAGGGAATTAGTCTCCTCTCTTCAGCAACACTTTCCGGATCCTCCTTGGGGATCCCAAGATGTTTGCAGGCCAGATGGGCTATGTAGTCCCATCAATGAGCTCTGGGCTTACCCTGAGGTCTGCTTCCAGTTGGACATGGCTGGAAATCCAGAGGAAAGTGCCCAGGAGCCCAAACTCCTTTCAATTTGAAGGAGCAGTGGCTCTAGTCTGAGCTCCCTCTGAATGTCCGAGCTCCTCAGCCCATGTCTGAGGCTGAACCCAGCCACCCTACAGACGAAACCCATTTCAGCCACAGATTGGCCGATGAGTCGAGATCTTTGCCTTCTGGCTCAGCTCCCTCTTCAGCACAGCCTGGCACAAGGTTTGCATTACTCCCAAAGGCAGTAGGGTTCACCCACTGGAAACCCTAAACAACTTCACGTACACGACACACAGTTCCATCTTCCACCTATAGACCCACACCTCTTGACTTTACCTCTGACATCCAGCAGACTGATTTGATGATGCGGGGATAAACATGATAAATAAGATGATCAAATGTTGTTCCATCAGTTAAATTTCCTCCTCTCTGTCACTTTAGTTTGTTAAACCAAAGCACCAGTGCAGAAGAAGAGTGAAGGTGCGGTGTTCAGATTGTGAGACAGCAGCACATGACAACAAGGCCGTGAGCCTGTGAGTGTGAGTGTCAGGTAGCTCTCCCTGACTGTGTGTTCAGCTGCAGGTCAGTCAGAGGAGCCAACCCAAGAAGTCCATCGGTGTCTCATCGGGGCCTTTTGATCAATGCTAAACCAATGCACACGATCTGTAAATGTGCATTGCAGTGCATCTGAGTCACGTGAGACCTAAACTAGAGAAGTTGCTGCCATCAGTTTTTTTAAGTAAAATGTTATTATATAGTTTTTTGTATGAAAAAGTTTAAAAGCAAAAAGCAGCGAGAGCGTGAAAAGCACAATCAACCATAATAAACCGTCTGGCAAGGAATAAGTAGAAATGCACCAGTATAAATACTAAGAGCTCATTAGAAAGTAAGTGAGTAAATTTTTATTTACATTGCACCTTTCAAATCCTGAGTGCTTAACAAAAAACAAATCAGTGGTTAAAAAGAACAAAATAAAAGCAGCGTTATAACGGGAGACGTCGCGCAGGGAAGTGTACATAATAACTGGAGCACAAAAACATCCAACCCCTGTGTTTTCAGTGAGTAGTAGGCCTCGCTGAGAGGACCTAAGGGGCTTAGAAGGGTTATAAGACATTAAGGGTTCCCTAGTCTTGGAGCAAGACTATTCAAGGCTTTACAGCTGAAGAGGAGAATCTTGAATTGAGTGCTAAATTTAAAAGGTAACCACTGCAGGGATGTCAAATCTGGGGTGATATAAGGTCTTAGTGAATAATCTTTCTGCAGGCTTTTGGACCAACTGTAACCTGGTAATAGCTTCTTAGCTTAGGCAGGAATAAAGGGAATTGCGATAGTCTAGGTAGGAGGACACAGAAGCACAGAGGGTGCATTTTTGCAGTTATTACTCAGAACTGAATGACTGCTTTGTTGCATTTATCACGTTTCAGCTCATAGTGCAAAGTGACATCCTGGCATTTGTATTCATGGCCAATGAGCCAGGGTTAGTGGACTAGGGGATAGGTGAGTAGATGGGTGGTGAAGAGTCAGGCGGCTGTGAGGAAGCATAGCTGGGGTTACTGCAGGGCACTGGGGCAGGCAGAGAATGAATAAATGCAAGAATGAGTTGTGACAGTGCAGCCATAAATTTTTCCTAGTGCCAGGACTCGGATTCAGCCTCCCTCCCTGTCAACATGGGTTTAGGGGTGACAGTATTACCTGGAATATTGTCTCTTCTTCATTTAGTGTTCAGCAAACTACAAAACACACAAGGTGTATATTGAGTATATAAGAACAACCGTACAAGATTACCAGCAGGACATGTTTTAATCACCACCACATTGAGAATAAACCAAGCCAAACATGGCCACATACTGACCACAGAGAGTTTTATAGAATCTAGCCATGCTGTGTCTGAAATGCTAATTCTCTGCCGTTTGCTGCAGTGCTGAGAAGTGGCTCCTCCAAGACCAAAGGCTGCACCATAAATTACTCCGTGACAAGGAATCACTAGCTAAATCACCTCGGAGCCCAGCACTCACTGGATATTAAGGTAGAAGCCTTTCTGCCAAAGTCAAACGAGGAACCTGTAGGAGGATGCATTAGTCTTTTGCAAAGCTTCTACTTACCCTCAAAGCCCAAGTTAAGGCAAAAGCAACTGTCCAACAGTTTGAAAACCCGGTCCCACTTCTACTGCATCACTGGTGGAGGTGAAACTGATAGATCTTCACACTTGACTCCAGGTAAACTAAAAAAAAGCGCAGTCTCCATTAGTGGCTGGTTTCCAAATGTAGTTATTGATTTAATCATAATGACATTAGACAGGAAGGCCAAAAAGTTGTGGCTGTGATTAATTAACCACAACAAACAGTTTGCATTGTTTTCTACGGAGCCAGTCAAGGTCCTAAGAAAGAGTTCTTGAGTGAGTGAAAACTAAAATTCAACTAAAGCTGTATCAGCTTGGATGTTAACAAGGTTGGTGTCAGATGTTGGGGACGGGATTGTACTGATGAGTATGATGAGTACGTAAGTGGACTACTGGAATCAGCTCCTCTCAGCTCCGAGACTGGTGAAATGATAAAAAGCTACTGTACCAACAGGCCTAAGAGGACCTGAGCAAAACAAGGACCATTGTCACCAGCTGCAGTCCAAGTTGGTGGGGTTACAGTCTGCCTGCAGGACCAGACACTTGCCTGCAGAGAGGGAAACGCTAGCTGATCAGCATCGACCATTTCAAATTAAAACACATTCAGATGGCACCAAATATGGAGTTTTACAGAGCTATTAAGTGGTGGTTAACTGCACTTACCGCATGATGGCAGTTGAAGAACTGTCTTACAGAACACATTCAAACACATATCAAAGAACAAATCTCCTGCGGCGTTATGGAGCGCTCGGTGCATTAGGATGCTTCTGCCAGGAGAGGAAACAGTTGTGATACAGTTTCATTTGAAATGTGGCACTCATGGATAGTTGGACAGTGGAAACCCCGACTTTAAGGCAAGTAGCAAATTTTGGCAAGCTTCGTTTAATGGTAGGACTACATTAGGGTGACGCACACAGGGAGTTGACAGACTGAATGTCTGTTTCACTGGCTGGACATACTGACTAAGCCAGTTGAGGTCGCAGTTGAACGTAGGTTGCATTTACTAAAATCGCGTTTTAGTAAATTGGTGACATCGTCTGAGAAGTTAAAAGTCCATCTGAAGGTTTAGGACAGAAAAGCCAAGAGTTAAGTTCCTCATTTTACCGTTCTTAGTATTTGTTCCAGCAAAAAGCTGCACCATGGGGTGCTGCCCAGAAACAAATACATTACTATAGGCAGGTCACTCAACAGTGAAATTAGCAAAACTCCAGAGGTTCTCCTAATGCAAAGTGTGAATAAAATTACCCTGAGGCTTGGCTCAGTTCTTCACCAGCCTTCCATGCTGTGCCTTTCTGGAGCTTTGGCGAATATGGTGTGTGATTACAATACTGCACATTGGCTTCACAATTAAGGGCGCAAAGAGTGAATTTGCAAATTAGTTTGTAAGCCTCTGACTCTTGTTTTACAGGAAGCAATTGTGCTTTAAAGTTTCGTTTAAGGTTCAAGGGACCGACAACGGCACAAAACAAAACAGGCTTTTTTTTTTATAACTTCAAACTAAAGACGACAAAGCTTTAAGGCACATTTTTTACTTTACAAGTATTACATTCGCAAGTAAAAGCCTGTATTTAAATGTTTATGGCCAACACAAACATTTGGACACGTATATACAGATATATTCCATCAGTACAACAACAGTCAAACTCAACGCCCTGCGGCTGCAGCTAATTTACTACTTTTTTGTTTACTGTTAAGCTACTGTCAGTGTCACCATTGGGCCTCCCAGGCTTCAGCTGAGAGTATTTCTGACAGAGGAAGAAAATGTGGAGGTCATGTGTGCAGTACACCTGCCTAATACTGTGCATGTTCCCCACTTGCCGCTAAAACAGCCCTGACCCTGGAGGCCTGGACTCCTCTAGACCTCTGAAGCTGAGCTGTGGTATCTGGACCAAGACCTTAGCAGCAGATCCTTTAAGTCCTGAAGTTGTGAGGTGGAGCCTCCATGGATCAGACTTGTTGGTCCAGCTCATCCCACAGATGCTGGATTGGACTGAGATCTGGGGAATTTGGAGCCAAGTCAACACCTTGAACTGGTTGTTGTTCCTCAAAGCTCCTGAACCATTGTTGCAGTGACAGGGAGCATTATCCTGCTGAAAGAGGCCACTGCCATTAGGGAAGACTGTTTCCATGAAGGGGGGGACTTGGTCTGAACAGTGTTCAGGGAGGTGGGAAGAGTCAAAGTAATTTGTCCAAAGCATCACACTGCCTCCACCAGCTGGTCCTCCAGCATGAACTTCTTCAGCAGTTTGAGCTCCAGTAGCTCTTCTGTTGGATCAGACCACACAGTCCAGCCTTCACTCCCCACCACCATCACTGAGCCTTGACCCCTGACCCTGTCTGTGGTCCAGTGGTTTTCCCTCCTTGGACCACTTCTGGTAGGTCCTGACCACTGCAGCCTGGGAACATCCCACAGAGCCGCAGTGTTGGAGATGCTCCAACTCAGTCGTCTACACATCACAGTCTGGTCTTGTCAAAGGGCTAAATGTTCAGCTGCTGCCTGATATATCCACCACTGACAGGAGCCATGGCAACCAGGTAGTAATGTTATTCCCCTCACATGTCAGTGTCATAAAGTTCTGGCTAACTGGTCCACAGTCAGGGCAGAAAAACAACTTCCTTTCCTCCATCCTTTATGTTCTCACTAACACTTGTGTTCCTCCATTTCACCTGTTTGCTGTGCAAATGTGTGTGTGTACTGGAACTGCACATAAAGTCATAGCTCCTTGCAGTTGTTGTGTGTCCTCTCAGAACAGTTGGGCAGTGTAGAAGTCAGAAGAGGAAGGGGTCAGCCTTCTTAAAGTGTGGTGAAGATCCAGCTTTCACCGGCTAACATGATATACAGCAGCTTAAAATTCAGTCCTTCTGCTCCTGTACTGCCACCACTGTGGATGTTCAAGTCCAGACATTGTGATATCTGTGATGAAGTATGTTTGGTCATCAAGTGTGTTGTCACCACCCACACACTGTGCTATTCCCATTGGCTCTGGGTTTCAGCAGCCGTCTGGTGCTGAGGAATCAGGACAGGAGCTGTTTCCTCCCACATCCAGACCAGCAGACAGCAGCTTCCTCCTCAGGTGGGCGTGTGAAGGGCCTGATTGTTCTTTGTTTCCCAGTTTGATCTTGATGAACTACAAGTTAGGAGTTAAAGTTGGAACATGGCTAGACTCTCGATTTAAATGTCATTGTAAAGATTTTGCCTTTTTGCCAATAAAGGCAGTCATCTAATATGATTCTGAAATTCACCACTGTCTGAATGGAGGGTTTAGAAAAGGACTCTCAAAACTTCCACCAGCTTTTCTTCCACGAGCATCTCTGCTGTTTACAGACAAACAGCAGCACACATACAGTGACTCCTCAATCAGGTTAAGCTTAAGAGCTGGAAGCTTTATAAGGCCACACAGGAGCACTGAGGGCTCATCAAACACATTCGCCACATGCTCTGACACACATCACAGCCTTAGCCCCCATGGTCCGGGCTGAGTCCCAGACACTGTCAACTCCTAGTAACGCCCCTGGCAGCTGTCAGTGGAAATTAACATTAGTTATTCTTTCTTGCTCTTTTCTATTTCTGTGAAATGATGATTGAATGGTGATGGACTCAGTGTTGTGAAAACTACATGAAATTTACCAAGACAAAATGAAGGATATGTTGGTTTTTTCCATCAACAGGAAATTAAAACTGGTGCAGTTCAGGAAACAGGTGACGTGTTAAACACGGTCATTTGACATTGCTCCCAGTTTAGAGAGCAGATGGATGATGAGCTGCTGTGAACAGCATGAACAGAAAACTCAGTGTTTCACTCAGTGATTGGCTGAATAGCGTCATGTGACCAGTGCCATAAAGGCTAGAGAATCTGAGCTGGTTACAATAAAAAAAAAAAAAAAAAAAAAAACATAGATTACAGGTCAAGGTCTGGATGGGACGGTGTCTGAGTCTCAATCAAGAGCACAATCTGCCTGTCAGTGACCGCTGGCCTATGTGGTCCAGGTCGCAGGACTTGTTGGTGGAGGTTAACGCTTGATTAGAGTCCAACAAAAAACACTGCATTTCCTTTATCTCCCACTCTTTATCTTCATCATCAACTGAAGTTTATAGATTTGAGGAATCTATAAACCATCATGGGGAGCTGGCCTCTCTCAGAAATGTTTTTTTCTATATTTATTGTCTTTTTGTTCAAGTATATCAACACCTGCTGCACACATGTGCAGCACGCATGAACCACACACAAACTCATAGAGAAGATGAAGCAATATCCCAAAAGAAGAAATAAATAAATATGCTATATACATGTGTGGTACAGTCTGTCAATCACACAGTAGCCACGCCCCTAATTCATCCCCTGCTTTATGGTCTATTTTCCTCTAAATGGACCATCGTTTAAATAATGAACATCATGTTGTATTGGAGACTTGAAACTAGAGACTGAGACCATAAACTCATTAGGAAAACATTTACTGAGCCAATAAATCAAGGGAGAAGTAGGAACATTTTCCCATAGACTTCAATACAACCTGACTTGCCCCCTGATGGTCAGTAGAGTAACCCTTTTAATACCCAGAGTTTATAAACAGACTATGACTGAAACATTACAATGATAAAGATAATAAATGTTCCCCTTCCAGGTTCTTATTTGTAGTATTTATGATAACATTGTCTAAGCCAAAGTAACTGCTGAGCTCAGTGGACTCAGAGACGTCACCTCAAACCCTGGCGGCTCAATAATCACGCAGATTGATCAGGATTATTGTAGGCGTTACCTTTAAGTCAGTGTCTTATCACTGTCTCAGCACAGTGACCATCACCTAAAATCGTAATCAGGATTATTTTTTATCAATATTCAGAGCAACAGAATAACAGGATGATTTATTGACTGAAAGAAACAAAAAAAAAAAAAAAGGACATTTTTTTTTGGACTTGTAATACATCAAAATGGAAAAACTAATTGTAAAAAATCATATTGATAAATAAAATAAATAATATGCTGGAACAAACTGTATGGACATAATTCACCCTGATCGTTGTGGCTGTATGTCCTCCACATAAAGTTATCCAGTGCTCTCTTTAGCGTTCGGTCTGTGGATGGAGTGACAGTCACCTGAACAAGGCTTTTAAGGGTTAAACTCTCTGGACTTTGGTTTCGGTTTTGAAAAGGCTGATTTTACTCTCTTGTGCAGCAAAAAAGTGTAAATGTCTGTAATTTCGTGCAGTTTCCACATATTTTTAGAAATCTATTTATTTTGATGACACTGTTTTCATAAACATTTGAAGAGAAAATTACAATCAAACACAGATTCATGGCTCGGCCCGACTGTGATGTGAAAAAAACAACAGAAGCAAGACAGTTTCCACAGTCAGAGACATTAAAACTGTGCAGGCTGATAATAGAAAGAATTGAACAGAATCAGCATCTGAACTGAGACCAGCGAGCCATCAGGAGCAAGCTGAGGAATCCTGCCACGATGGTGGACTGACAATAACAAATCCATATGATTGTTTTTTTATTTTACTGATTGGCATCCCTGTGCGTTTCTGTCCCAGCCCTCTGTGGGTGTGTCATTCACGGTGTTTGTGTGTGAGCTGGGTTCACGAGCCAATCACGACACGCGATCAACCCTCACTGACCGGTCGCTGAGGGCTGTTATTTGTCGGACACAATGTGAAGTAGTGGTACGGAAGCTGAGAAGGGCCATGTGTCTGTCAGCAGTGCTTGAAGTGGAGAATGAAAAGTGCTGGTACTCATCTATGTATAAGCCGATATCAGCAAAAACATGATTAAACTCTGAATTTCTACAGTGAATCAAAGACACTAAGAGATGTCGCTGGTGTATATGATATATATTTATTCTCTCAAAGAACCATTTGGAAAATTGTTCATGTGAAACTATAAACTCTGCACTGTACACACAGTAATAGAAGTCATCTGGCTTCAGTTACTCCACATCTATCAGAGGAATCTGTGGTCGTCTCTTACTATCAAACCAACAGTTATATCACTCTGGCGAGTGGTTGAACTTGATTTTTTTTTTTGACATGTGAATTACATGTTGCCCTCTGGGTAATGTAGTTAATATAGGGCACATACAAATTGCCTAGAACCTGAAATGGAGAGGGCAGAAAGGAGCATTATTATTTCAGGGTATGTTGAAGAGTAAAATAAAGAAGTGTCAGTCCTGTGTACTGGTGTGTACCGGCCCACTTCCAGCACTGGTTATCAGAATGAAGACAAAAGCTGTGCAGGTATAGAGGTGAATGGGAGACAGAGCATCGCTGGCTCTTCTCAGTCCCTGGAGTCACATACAGCTGTTTCAGTGGTGTGTGAGTGTGTGAATAACAGATTTGGTTTCTTTCATATTTTAGTAGAAAAGTTAAAAGATTTTGTCTCTAAACATTAAATATAATTAATGAAAATAAAATAAAGGCTAAGACCTGTAGAGCCAACCCTAAAACGTGACTAAATATAGGACTAATGGGGTGAGGAATCATTTTCAACATATAACAAACAACTGGTTGTATATATAATACACTGTGATAGAACAGACCCTGTCAGCAAATTCTATTTCCATCATTAGTACTTTACCAACAAGTAACTACTGTTGTTTTCAGAGGGCACAGCGCTCCTGCCAGCATTCAACAACATGAATGAAATAAAGTCATGAAAACTATAAATAACGCTGATGTTTTTATTATATTTAGATTATATTTCAGACGGTTCTCATCGAGCACAGATCAGTTAACCCTCTTGTCACAGAGAATGAGAAACCCAGCAGTTCCCACTGAGAGCAAGCACATGGCAACGGTGGAGAGGAAAAACTCCCTTTAGGGGAAGAAACCTCTGGCAGAACCAGGCTCAGGGTGGGCAGCCGTCTGCCTCGGCCGGTTGGGGGAGGTGGTGTTGGTCCCACTCAGCCAGTTCTTTGGCCGTCGAGACATGAAGAACTGGTTCAGGATCAGGCCCCGACCCTTGAACGACTGAATGTCGTTTTTTTTTTTTTTTTTTTTTTTTTTTTTGAGGGTGGGGGGGTAGGTGGGTTGCTGGGTGGATGTGTTTGTGGAGGGGTTAGTGGGTAGGTGGAGGTGGTGGAGGGCTGGGTAGGTGGGTGGGTGGTTGCTTCTAGCCCTTTGTAAAGATGGAAACTACTCTCTTCTTGACTCTCCCGAAGAATCTGTTGATCCTCTGAAATACGTTCTTCCGCCGAGCTCCAGTCTTGATGTCATCGACGTTGACGGCGTTGATGGAAGCTGCACCTTCGTCGTTTGACAGGACGGAGGCTGTGGCTCCATCAGTCTGAACAACGTCAGCTGATGAACTGTCTTTGTTATTGTTACTGGCAACTGGCGAATGATCAGCATTTGTGTGGTGGTTGTTGTGAGTAGCAGAGGTGGCTGGCTCTTCCTTGGGTGGAGTGGTGGTCTCTCTGACCCCATCATTAACGCTGGCTACTGCTGAGGCTCCGGGTGGTTTGTTTGCTTGTAGATCTACTTCACTGGTGGGTCTTGAGGGAGATGGGTCTTTATCGTGGGGGTGACTGTTGACTGACTCCCAGGAGTTCTTTGAATCAGCATTGTTGTTAAAATGGATGTTAAAATCATCGTAGCAATGTTTCACAGGACGGTGTCGGCGGCGCCGTTGTTTCTTGGCCCGGCGTCGACAGCGTGAGCCTCTGGTGACTGACTCGTTGCTGAGAGATTCGATGTCAGCGTTGTTGCCGCAAGAGCGAACGTCATAACTGGAACTGTTACTGGAACTGCAACAGCTACCGTTATTGACTGTGTCGCTCTCGCTCTGACTCTCCACACTTTCTCCACTGAATTTCTCATCGTCGCCATCGTAACCGGAACAAGTCGATGAATCTTTTCTGTGGAACCAAGATTCATTGTCATCATCTGGTTGATCTGAATTTTCCAGCGGGGAAACACTCATGAGCTGAATGGCAGCAGCTGTGTAGGAGCTGCTGGCTCTCGTTTTATCAACCAGGTGAACCATTGTGACAAAGTTGTGTTTCAGGGCTTCGCTGGGAGTAATTCTCATCTCATGGTCTGGATATAGGCAACATCTCAGAAGGTCTAAAAATGCCCTCCTGTCTTCATAGCTGAGATCGTCTTCTTTTGGTGCGTTTCTCATTACTGCATCCTTTAAATTTCGGGCCGAGTCCAAACACCTTTTGTAAACTTCTGGCTTGACACCAGTTACCTCCTCATACTCCTCTGGTGTCCTGAGTCTCCAGCCTTCGTAATGATCCCAGATGAAATAAACCCAGCTGAATTTTGCAGAAAGAATGTGGTGGTTGTCTGGCATACCCACCAGGTGGACCATAGTCTTCATCCAATGATATGGACAGTTGCAGGGGAAGAGGTTCATACCAAAGTACAGGAAGGCCATGATACAGCCCACTCCCCACATGTCAATGGCCTCAGACAGGGGGAGGCCCAAGGTTACCTCTGGAGCCCTGTATGAATTGGCCTGCATCATCATTCCGAGCTCCACTTCGCTGGTTGGAAGAGCCAAACCAAAGTCGATCAGCTTGATCTTGAAAGGCTGATCTTTGTGATTCACAAGCATCACGTTGTCAGGTTTCAGGTCGGTGTGCATGATGCCAATTCTTTTCAGGGCATCAAGGGCAACCAGTAGCTGGTGGGTGATAGGACGGATTTCACTGAGACTCAGCGGCTGCCAGTTCCTCTTCTTTATCAGGTCCCAAAGGCTCATGTCCAGCATTTCAAAGGCCAGACAAGAGAGGTCATGGGATCTGAAATAATCCATGAATCTAACAATGTTCTTCTTGTCTGGGTCAAGAGGCCTGACCGCCTCCAACATCGCCACTTCCCTTTTGATGACGTCGTCTTCGTTGTCTTTGTGGATTTTGATCGCCACCATTTCAGAAGTGTTCAAGTCCAAACACTTGGCCACTTTTCCAAAGCAGCCTTCTCCATTAAAATCCACTACCTGGTAGGAAGTGGTGCGGCTTTGGAGAATATCTTGTTTCTCCACTTGAAATTCTGAACTCTTCTTTGGTGTTGGTGAAGACATTTCAGCAGAAAAGTCTTTGCAGATACGTTCCAAACTCAGTGTAGGTGACTCGTGTGTGGGTCTGAGGGCAAACAGAACGGAACTGACCAAGTTCAGATACAGGTTCTATGGGACTGTGGCTTTGGTGATGTCATCGATGATGTCACAAAGAAGCTCTCAACATCAAAGCATCAAAGGCAAAGGTCAAAAAGCCAAATATGGAGATTTAGACAAACAAACAAACAAATAAACAAACAAGTACACAAACAAATACACAAAAGCCTGAACTTTTAAGTCAAACCAGGGATGTTCAGCACCTTTAACTTTAGAACCTTTTCATCCCACAGTAAATGAAATGAAGAAATGAGGCCGAATGTTTCATTTTTAAGGTGAATCTGTTGTTTAACTCAGGTGTTGTACACTGTCTACTTCCTGTTCGAACAGTGGTGTCTGTTTTGATTTGAATAAGCTTTGTATATGTAGCCCATGTATCCATGTACCATCATATTTTTGTGAGCTCCTTATTTTTTATTTTGTTGAAACATATTTTTATTGATAATCTCACATGCTCCTGTTTATTTATATAAATGGTGTCTTGTTCAAACACCATATGTTCAGCTTCATGTAGAAAGATAGATATAAAAATCATGTACATACACAGAATAAATCCCCCTCAGCTAACAAAACTGGACTTCATCGCTTCCATCTTTCACAACACACAATGCTGAGGTTACAACAGGATTGTGTAACTGCCCAGACCGGCTACAGCTGAGGATCAGCATCAGCCTGGTCACCAGAAGTTGTTCCACGTCACACATCATATTAATGAACTTTTCAGTATTGGAAAAAATTAAGAGGGTGTTGAAAGAGGTGTGAAAATGTATTTTGAAACTAACAAATTCTTGTTTAAATGGTGAATTTGTAATATTGTTACATCACAATTAAGCGAAAAAAAAGGTTGAAAATGACGCAGGTAGGACAGACTATGAGAGAGCAGTTATTAAGGGCGTATGAAGTAAGAGGTGCCAGTGGCACACAAGCTCAGAGCGGTGTTAAGAGTGAAGAGTTAATGGAATACTACTATAATATAGTATAATTCTACTTCTATTTGTACTTAAGTAGAAGAGCCCTTTAGTGAACAGCGTGCTGAAATAATGTCTAAGTTGATGGGCAAGGCCAAGGATATAGTGAGGATAACTTTGAGGAGTAGTCCTTCCATGAAACCTCCAGAAAAATGGAAAATATTCATGTATGTCCACAGTCCCAGTTACCAGAGAGACTCCTGTAGAGTACTGGCTTCAGGTGAACAAGGCAGCTGACACAGCAGAGGAAAGCTTGAAAAGGCTTGGACGGCATAAGGAGGATCCTTGTCAGGAGGCTGCCATGATGTTCATCAAATACTGCCCAGGTCCTACTCTCGCTGCTACTTTTAAGTTCAAAGCACCAGATAAAATGAATGAAATTCAGGAACACACCGACCGATACCAAACTCAAATGAAAGAACAGGTGCTGTCCATATCACAGTGCCTTAAATCAGTAATAATTCATGCCCAGACTTCTGCATCTGACAATTCAGTGACAACACAGCAGTCAGACTGTCTAGCCACCCTCGGTGGAAACACCTATTTCAGCACAATGGACCTGAATTCTGGCTTCTTTAACATCCCCATGGCAGAGGAGGACAAGAAATAACTCCTATGGGAGTATGAGTGGAACAGAATGTCCCAATATCTATGCAGCAGTCCCGCATTTTTCATGCTGTGACAACCCATCCATACCACTAGTGGTGTGTTCGCTTGCTGGCCTCTTCTTTCTCTTTCAGGTTCCGGTTGAGGCGGGGTCGTCTTTGGGCGATTGGCTACACCTGGGCCCATGTAGTTAAATAGCCTCCCTTCCTTAGATTCGCTCTCTTCTTCTTTCCATCAGCTCACATACGCCATCCATACGGTCCACGCGGCGTGGCTATTTTGAAAATTGAAAAAAATTGTTATTTTGAAACTCATTTCATCTCCTCTCCCATTTTAGTTGAAGTCCAAGGAGCTGAAGCCGCTTATTTATAGTCGCCAGGTTTAATGTGCGTGTGGCAGCGAGTTCAGTCGGACACAGCCGCTGGAAGTTACCGTTGTTTCTGTCCCTGTTCGGTTTTGGTGTGGACTCCTTTGGGACTTTGCTGGGGGAGTTTGTGGTGTGAACGTGGTTGGAGCCATTAGCTTGCGAGCACGGCCAAGCAAGTTAAAGCACTGACTCCATTTTTGGGATTCCAGGAAAATTATTCATCCAAACTGTTTGCGCGTGATCGGCAGAAGACTGATTATGCTTGACCTTTAACTGTTTCAATACCTGTGCAGAGTCAGGGAGCTCTCAAGAGGTTCCATCAGACTCTTAAGTCTCTGTTGCGCAGCTACTACGTTGAGCTGAATCAGGACTGGGAGGAAGGGCTGCCGTGGCTTCTGTTAGCTGGTCGGGGGGTGGTGCAGGAAAGCACCGGTTTTAGCCTTAGAAAGCTTGTTTTTGGCCCTACGGTATGTTACAGTGTTGCATGATGCTGTTACACCATCAGAACCTCTGGGTAATTTGGTTGAGTATGTAAACGGGTACCAGCATTGTTTACTGTGTATTCAGCTGGAGAGATGGCTAAAGAGAAGTTCTCATCTGCTCAGGAAAAGTGTCTGTAAGATCAGAAAATGGAGCAGCATGCGTTTAGTCCTGGAGATCAGGTTGTTGCTCTGCTGCCCTTGGGTAATTCACCTTTCCAAACATGATTTTCTGGTCCTTTTACTGTGTTGTGTCAAGTGTCTGACCCAAAATTATCTGTTGTCCACGCCAAATCGTAGGAAAGCAACTCAACTCTGCCACATCAACCCGTTGAAACCTTATTATGCTTGTGACTCAAAACTTTCCTCGGCAGTGGCGGCAGCGGAGAGTCGACTCTCTGCAGGAGAGGAAGATGGGGTTACACCACCGGATGAAAGCTTGCTGCGTGGCAGGTTGGAAAAACACTGAAACTTTGCGTAATTTGGCATCTATGTGAGGTCATCTGTGGACGCAGATATCCAGTACATGCTGGAAAATGGAATTGCAGAACCTTCATCCCCGAGTTGGGCGTCTCCTAGTTTGCTTGTTGAGTCGGACAAGAGTCCCAGGATTTGTACAGATTATCGCAAAGTGAATGCGGTTGCTAAACCCGATGCATTTCCGTTGCTTCGAATTGAAGATTATATTGATCAGGTTGGTTCTGTGCAATTTGTCAGTAAATTTGACCTTTTAAAAGGGTATTGGCAAGTCCATATAAAGATATATGGACTGCAACAGAGTACACAGTCCAACACAGGTAACTTGGTCTTGGACATCAGCTTTCTGCCTCTGGTGACAACTGAGGAGGAGGTGGGTGATGCTGACTCAGAGGGAGGGTCGTGTGCACAGTCCGGACTCTTTGGAAGAGGAGGATACTGATGAAAGAACCGGTGCATTGATAATGAGTGGCTCGGGGAATGTTCAGAGTGACAAGACTGAGTGAAGGACTCCTGTGTCAGATCCTGTCAGGTCACGTCAGGATGCTCCGGAGTTGGACTGTGATGAGCGGTTTCAGCATAATCCCACCAAGTCCTCTCCATGTGACCAAAGTGACCAAGACAGAGACATTGATGGAGAAAGTCTCGTTGCAGAGACTGAGTCAGACTCACCACCCTTACCAGATGCAGATTCAGATTCACCCAGACATCAGCAGACACAGATGGTGTTATCGAGATGGTCACAGTTAGCAGACCCGCATCATGAGATACGTCCAAGGGACACAGGTCAGGACACGGTCTCACAAGTGCGCTCAACAGCTAACGCTGAACATGTTGTCAGGAGTTAAAAAAAGTCAATCGACTTATTGAGTCCATGGTTCGGAAGCCTATTGGTTTCAGGGATTTGGCGAGTTCACTTAGCAGAAAGTCACAGTCACTTTGTACACTGTTTTCAAAGGGGTACAAATGTGTGTTTCTTCTGTAGGTGTGATTTTGTAAATGCTAGTGATGTTGTGATGTTTTCCATATGAGGTATTTGATATGTTGGGACATGGCAGGGAGTTAACATGGTGTAAAATGCAGCATGTTTACCTAAGAGTAACCAAGGCTTGATCGCCCTTGTGTTTATTCTGGACCTATATAGTTGGTAGCTCTTACAGCTGGCCGTGGTAAAACTTTTCAGTTGTCAGTGAACCCTAGTATTTGTGTTTTGAGTACATTGTCCCAGTGCTTTACTTGTTTTTTGGTGTGGTTTGGATTTCGGTGAAATCTAGGAGGGGTGGATGGAGCCTGTGTCCATGTAAGTGTTTTATATTTCACCGAAAATCTACTTGTTTTCATTTTTATTCATGTTTCGCTCATGTATGTATTCAGTTTTTTTTTTTTTTTTGCCAATGTTTGTTTGGGGAGCTCTTATTTTGTTAAATTGTATCTTATTTTGTGGGTTTTCCAGGTCACTTCCTACACGTTGGTGCTCTTCTCCTCAGTCAGCAAGGTGTCCTACTGAGGAGAGGTAAGGTTGTGTGTCATTGCTCCTGTCAATGCTAAAGTAAAAGATGATAAAAATGCTGGACAGAAGTACAAATATCATCTTGTACTGCTCACAAATATCGATGTATTCAGCAGAAAATTCCTGTCAGAATGTATATGCACTTTTTTGTTGAGTATAGCACTTTGGTTTAACTTGTTAATCTGCTCAAATTAGGTTATACGGAGCAGATATATGGTTTCTCATGCGTGCATGCTAGAAACCAGACTAATGTACAGAATAAATCCCCCTTGGCTGAAAACTGGACTTCATCGCTTCCGTCTGTCACAACACACAACGCAGAGGCTATGACAGGATGGTGTCACTGGCCAGATCGTGTCTAATTTACGTTGATGTTATTCCTGAGTAAAAAGGTGTGGTCCTGAGACAGAGCTCCTGTCTGTCGCTGCCTATCGAGCTGCATGCTGCCCTCTGTGCTGAAACATTTCAACACAACCTGCTTTCTTTACTTCCTCAGAAGTTTTTCTTTTTTTGTGTGTGTGTGGTGTGGTCTCACTGTATGAAACATTTGTCCTCTGAGATACTGTGAAAAAACATAAAAGGGGCTGAGAGTTAGTAGCTTCTATCTTCTCTGGTTTCAGCTGGAGGAGCAGGTAACTTTTCTACAGAACTTTTACATCATTTAATCCATGACCATCGGACATTACATGAAACAACACATATAAACTCAATGACACTAATAATGACAGCAAAGACCAACACAAGCGTGGATTTCATGAGCTGGTCACGTTTCCTTGAATGAATAGTAAATAAGTGTAGATTACACAGCAGCCCTTTAACAATCGTGACAATAATAAAGACAGTGTGGATGTCTGTAGTGTCTCTAGCTTGTGTAAAGGATGCTGACAGCATGGTCACATGTTTTTGTTCAGCCTAGAACAGAAGATTGATGTTAGACGCAAAAAATAAAATGGACAACCTCACTCTGCTTTAACCTGTGTGAGAATTTGACTCAGATCTGTCTGTGAAGACTAAGATGCTGGTTACTACCAGGGTAGGAATGTGGCTCGTAATTGACAATTCTGTATCTACAGAGGGCCAGAGGACAGGAGGAGACCTTAATGTTTTGCTGTTACTTTTCCTACAAAGGTAAAAATCAAATATCAGCTCAGTCATTGCAAATGGAGATTGTGGTTGTTCACAGTCTCGCGTGTATTCGTCGAACCTCCAGAGACGATCATGTGACCATCTGACCCATGGTCTGGGCGTATGGGTCTAAAAGCTGCTCTGTTTGTGTTAGGAGGGGCCCTTTGTCTCCGTTTCCCATCAATTTCATCGTAAAGTTTGAAATTTTTTAATGCAGAAGAATCACTTTATCTCGATCTTGTTCTCGGAAACGTTTGAAGCCAAAATTACAATCGAACAGATTCATGGCTCGGCCGGACTGTGATGTGAGAATCCATATGATTGTTTTTTATTTTACTGATTGGCATCCCTGTGCGTTTCTGTCCCAGCCCTCTGTGGGTGTGTCATTCACGGTGTGTGTGAGCTGGGTTCACGGGCCAATCACGACACGTGATCAACCCTCGCTGACCGTTCGCTGAGGGCTGTTATTTGTCGGACACAATGCGAAGTAGTGTTACGGAAGCTGAGAGCGGCCATGTGTCTGTCAGCAGTGCTTGAAGTGGAGAATGAAAAGTGTCCCGATACTGAAAAAAAATTGGAGTGTTGTTTACTGAGAAAAACCTAGAGAACAATTTCTGAACAGAAAGTCTTGATAAATTTTACTCACAATAATCTCCAGTCAATTCCACGAGCAGTTACGAATTGCTGGTATTAAAATACTCAAGTAACCTTTACTTGGCATTATCTTACTAATTAATAGTCATTTTTACTTGGACTATCTTTTACTCTAATAACAAATCTCTGCTAAAAATGCATGGCTTTCATTCTTTTTTTTTTTAACTTGCTTTTCTTAACTTATATTTCAGAAAATTTCTAAGAATATTTACAGAACATTTCATCTAATTTTAACACCTTTATTATATAGAATACCGTTTGGTGCTTGAAATAGAAAAAAAAAAAAACAACCTGCACCTAGAGTTGCTTTACATCTTACAAACCAGATCAACTTTGACGTGACTTTAGCATAACACGATCATCAGAATAAGGTCAAGAAGCACAGTCGCACAGAGATTTTCAGGAGATCAAGCTGAAGAACTAGCCTGGGGAATGCCAAGGTGGGCAGCTTAAGTTGAAGGCACAGATAAAGCCCACGAGAAGGCGGCAAGCCTCCGTCACGTATCCACAATCATGGAAGGACCCTCCCTCGGCGACCGATGGCACGTCAGCAGGGCTGTGGCCGACACTTGCTCCGCTTCCACGGAGGACACAGATCTTCACAACATGGTTCGACGGTGTCCACGTCGACATCCTGTCAAACACGCAAACTGATCAATCAGATGCAACATACTGAGACTGTTTACTTTGAAAAATAGTTTATACATACAGTAATGTAACAGGTAGAGCTCTCAGAACAGGATATTGGTTTAATATTATGTAAGTAACTACTGGTATGGCCATTTCTTTTTAAGCAGATAAAGACAATGTAAATTTGAACATTTTTCCTGTGCAAAATGAGTTTATTAATCTTATCCTTGTTAAATCAGTTTGATTAAGAAAAAAAAAAAGATAAAGAAAGAAAGTACACTGGATTCAGTGTTGAGGTTTTATAGGCTCAAATCTTCAATTATACTGGAAAATAAACATTTTGAATAATGATTTTTTTTTTTTTTAAATAGTATATATAATGAATTAAAATGTCTGCTTTTATCATTTCAGGTGTGTTTAATGCCAATTCAATTCATCTCGTTTAAAAAGGGTACGTTTGCCCCTATATCGTGGCACCATGTCCAACATGGACACAAGACTCGTCAGAAGATGGGGAAACGTACCCGCTCGTCGTTGGTGAGCTCCGCTGACTCCATCAGGCGGCGAACGATGGCGTCTCGTCCGCCTCCGACCTCCGCTTGTTCCTGTCGATGGAGACGAGAGAATTATTGGGAGCACACACAAGCTCACTCACGCAGACGGACAGAAAAAACTGTTGTTTTGTAGCATTAGTATTAATGCTACAAAACAAGGCACCAACTAAGTGTATTATGAAAAACGGGAAGACGGCGTGAGAGGCGACGGAAATATTTCATTTTTCAATAAAGCGGCTCGAAATGGCGGTTAGAGTACAGATAAGAACACATCCGGTGACTCTCAATTTTCACCAGGCTTCTTCTTCCACTTCGGCGCTTCACATGCTTTGCGGGGGCGACATATTTGTAAAAGGTGCTCCCACAGGAGCTGCTGTTGGCGACGCAATGGACATGAAAACAGAAACGAACGAAGGCCACTGTCACAACGCCGCAGCAGACACGGCTCGACTGCGACGTTAGCTCATTTCGGCGTCGGCGTTATTCCATGTGTCTTTATCGTCGACACGGGCCGAGGCCTGCCTCGGGGTTGCTTTGGGGGGGGGGGGGGGGGTGGATTTTCGCCTCAGAGTGACGACTCTGAAGCTTCGGGGGTCACGTTTGATAATTAGCACATGCTATATGCTAATTAGCATGTGCGATGACGGCAGACTCGTGAGCCGGGGTCCGAAGGAGGAAGAGCCCCTCCAGCGGGGCGTGGCCCCCCTGCGGCTCCTGCAGGTTCGGACCGGTTTGAGCCGGATCCCCGGAGGAACGAGCGCAAATTCCCCGTGACGTCACCAACGGGCAACATGGCCGATTACTTCCAACTTGCTTTTATCGGTTGTAACAGTAAACATGTAACTTTCGTTCATATAACTTGGTGCTAGGGTTCGACTTATTAAAATGACATAGAAATACCAAGTTACACATGAAATTAAAGCTGGTTAATTTAATTCAAAACACTGGAATAGACATTTCTTCTAGAATTTATGTATGTGATTCAAGTAATATTGAATGGTCCATATGGGAAACTCTGAATTTCTACAGTGAATCAAAGACACTAAGAGATGTCGCTGGTGTATATGATATATATTTATTCTCTCAAAGAACCATTTGGAAAATTGTTCATGTGAAACTATAAACTCTGCACTGTACACACAGTAATAGAAGTCATCTGGCTTCAGTTACTCCACATCTATCAGAGGAATCTGTGGTCGTCTCTTACTATCAAACCAACAGTTATATCACTCTGGCGAGAGGTTGAACTTGATTTTTTTTTTTGACATGTGAATTACATGTTGCCCTCTGGGTAATGTAGTTAATATAGGGCACATACAAATTGCCTAGAACCTGAAATGGAGAGGGCAGAAAGGAGCATTATTATTTCAGGGTATGTTAAAGAGTAAAATAAAGAAGTGTCAGTCCTGTGTACTGGTGTGTACCGGCCCACTTCCAGCACTGGTTATCAGAATGAAGACAAAAGCTGTGCAGGTATAGAGGTGAATGGGAGACAGAGCATCGCTGGCTCTTCTCAGTCCCTGGAGTCACATACAGCTGTTTCAGTGGTGTGTGAGTGTGTGAATAACAGATTTGGTTTCTTTCATATTTTAGTAGAAAAGTTAAAAGATTTTGTCTCTAAACATTAAATATAATTAATGAAAATAAAATAAAGGCTAAGACCTGTAGAGCCAACCCTAAAACGTGACTAAATATAGGACTAATGGGGTGAGGAATCATTTTCAACATATAACAAACAACTGGTTGTATATATAATACACTGTGATAGAACAGACCCTGTCAGCAAATTCTATTTCCATCATTAGTACTTTACCAACAAGTAACTACTGTTGTTTTCAGAGGGCACAGCGCTCCTGCCAGCATTCAACAACATGAATGAAATAAAGTCATGAAAACTATAAATAACGCTGATGTTTTTATTATATTTAGATTATATTTCAGACGGTTCTCATCGAGCACAGATCAGTTAACCCTCTTGTCACAGAGAATGAGAAACCCAGCAGTTCCCACTGAGAGCAAGCACATGGCAACGGTGGAGAGGAAAAACTCCCTTTAGGGGAAGAAACCTCTGGCAGAACCAGGCTCAGGGTGGGCAGCCGTCTGCCTCGGCCGGTTGGGGGAGGTGGTGTTGGTCCCTCAGACCAGTTTTCGTGTCCGAGAGCCAGTTCTTTGGACGTCAAGACATGAAGAACTGGTTCAGGATCAGGCCCCGACCCTTGAACGACTGAATGTCGTTTTTTTTTTTTTTGAGGGTGGGGGGGTAGGTGGGTTGCTGGGTGGATGTGTTTGTGGAGGGGTTAGTGGGTAGGTGGAGGTGGTGGAGGGCTGGGTAGGTGGGTGGGTGGTTGCTTCTAGCCCTTTGTAAAGATGGAAACTACTCTCTTCTTGACTCTCCCGAAGAATCTGTTGATCCTCTGAAATACGTTCTTCCGCCGAGCTCCAGTCTTGATGTCATCGACGTTGACGGCGTTGATGGAAGCTGTACCTTCGTCGTTTGACAGGACGGAGGCTGTGGCTCCATCAGTCTGAACAACGTCAGCTGATGAACTGTCTTTGTTATTGTTACTGGCAACTGGCGAATGATCAGCGTTTGTGTGGTGGTTGTTGTGAGTAGCAGAGGTGGCTGGCTCTTCCTTGGGTGGAGTGGTGGTCTCTCTGACCCCATCATTAACGCTGGCTACTGCTGAGGCTCCGGGTGGTTTGTTTGCTTGTAGATCTACTTCACTGGTGGGTCTTGAGGGAGATGGGTCTTTATCGTGGGGGTGACTGTTGACTGACTCCCAGGAGTTCTTTGAATCAGCATTGTTGTTAAAATGGATGTTAAAATCATCGTAGCAATGTTTCACAGGACGGTGTCGGCGGCGCCGTTGTTTCTTGGCCCGGCGTCGACAGCGTGAGCCTCTGGTGACTGACTCGTTGCTGAGAGATTCGATGTCAGCGTTGTTGCCGCAAGAGCGAACGTCATAACTGGAACTGTTACTGGAACTGCAACAGCTACCGTTACTGACTGTGTCGCTCTCGCTCTGACTCTCCACACTTTCTCCACTGAATTTCTCATCGTCGCCATCGTAACCGGAACAAGTCGATGAATCTTTTCTGTGGAACCAAGATTCATTGTCATCATCTGGTTGATCTGAATTTTCCAGCGGGGAAACACTCATGAGCTGAATGGCAGCAGCTGTGTAGGAGCTGCTGGCTCTCGTTTTATCAACCAGGTGAACCATTGTGACAAAGTTGTGTTTCAGGGCTTCGCTGGGAGTAATTCTCATCTCATGGTCTGGATATAGGCAACATCTCAGAAGGTCTAAAAATGCCCTCCTGTCTTCATAGCTGAGATCGTCTTCTTTTGGTGCGTTTCTCATTACTGCATCCTTTAAATTTCGGGCCGAGTCCAAACACCTTTTGTAAACTTCTGGCTTGACACCAGTTACCTCCTCATACTCCTCTGGTGTCCTGAGTCTCCAGCCTTCGTAATGATCCCAGATGAAATAAACCCAGCTGAATTTTGCAGAAAGAATGTGGTGGTTGTCTGGCATACCCACCAGGTGGACCATAGTCTTCATCCAATGATATGGACAGTTGCAGGGGAAGAGGTTCATACCAAAGTACAGGAAGGCCATGATACAGCCCACTCCCCACATGTCAATGGCCTCAGACAGGGGGAGGCCCAAGGTTACCTCTGGAGCCCTGTATGAATTAGCCTGCATCATCATTCCGAGCTCCACTTCGCTGGTATGAAGAGCCAAACCAAAGTCGATCAGCTTGATCTTGAAAGGCTGATCTTTGTGATTCACAAGCATCACGTTGTCAGGTTTCAGGTCGGTGTGCATGATGCCAATTCTTTTCAGGGCATCAAGGGCAACCAGTAGCTGGTGGGTGATAGGACGGATTTCACTGAGACTCAGCGGCTGCCAGTTCCTCTTCTTTATCAGGTCCCAAAGGCTCATGTCCAGCATTTCAAAGGCCAGACAAGAGAGGTCATGGGATCTGAAATAATCCATGAATCTAACAATGTTCTTCTTGTCTGGGTCAAGAGGCCTGACCGCCTCCAACATCGCCACTTCCCTTTTGATGACGTCGTCTTCGTTGTCTTTGTGGATTTTGATCGCCACCATTTCAGAAGTGTTCAAGTCCAAACACTTGGCCACTTTTCCAAAGCAGCCTTCTCCATTAAAATCCACTACCTGGTAGGAAGTGGTGCGGCTTTGGAGAATATCTTGTTTCTCCACTTGAAATTCTGAACTCTTCTTTGGTGTTGGTGAAGACATTTTAGCAGAAAAGTCTTTGCAGATACGTTCCAAACTCAGTGTAGGTGACTCGTGTGTGGGTCTGAGGGCAAACAGAACGGAACTGACCAAGTTCAGATACAGGTTCTATGGGACTGTGGCTTTGGTGATGTCATCGATGATGTCACAAAGAAGCTCTCAACATCAAAGCATCAAAGGCAAAGGTCAAAAAGCCAAATATGGAGATTTAGACAAACAAACAAACAAATAAACAAACAAGTACACAAACAAATACACAAAAGCCTGAACTTTTAAGTCAAACCAGGGATGTTCAGCACCTTTAACTTTAGAACCTTTTCATCCCACAGTAAATGAAATGAAGAAATGAGGCCGAATGTTTCATTTTTAAGGCGAATCTGTTGTTTAACTCAGGTGTTGTACACTGTCTACTTCCTGTTCGAACAGTGGTGTCTGTTTTGATTTGAATAAGCCTTGTATATGTAGCCCATGTATCCATGTACCATCATATTTTTGTGAGCTCCTTATTTTTTATTTTGTTGAAACATATTTTTATTGATAATCTCACATGCTCCTGTTTATTTATATAAATGGTGTCTTGTTCAAACACCATATGTTCAGCTTCATGTAGAAAGATAGATATAAAAATCATGTACATACACAGAATAAATCCCCCTCAGCTAACAAAACTGGACTTCATCGCTTCCATCTTTCACAACACACAATGCTGAGGTTACAACAGGATTGTGTAACTGCCCAGACTGGCTACAGCTGAGGATCAGCATCAGCCTGGTCACCAGAAGTTGTTCCACGTCACACATCATATTAATGAACTTTTCAGTATTGGAAAAAATTAAGAGGGTGTTGAAAGAGGTGTGAAAATGTATTTTGAAACTAACAAATTCTCGTTTAAATGGTGAATTTTTGTTACATCACAGTTCAGTGAAAAAAAAAAAAGGTTGAAAATCACGTATGTTCTGGAGAAAACGGATGAGGACAAAGTTTCAGATGACAGTTTTAGTTCTGCTGTTGGAAAGGGGGAGACTTATCGATGGTTTACCTAGTACCCCGGCCCGAGCAGCAGCTAACGTAGACTCTCCAGCTTCCAACTCTAGTCAGGAGGCTGTACTTGCAGGCCTCTCAGCCACAAGAGATCCAGCCCTAAATAACCTGATTACACTAATTGCTCAGCAGGTAGGACAGACTATGAGAGAGCAGTTATTAAGGGCGTATGAAGTAAGAGGTGCCAGTGTCACACAAGCTCAGAGCAGTGTTAAGAGTGAAGAGTTAATGGAATACTACTATAATAATATAGTATAATACTACTTCTATTTGTACTTAAGTAGAAGAGCCCTTTAGTGAACAGCGTGCTGAAATAATGTCTAAGTTGATGGGCAAGGCCAAGGATATAGTGAGGATAACTTTGAGGAGTAGTCCTTCCATGAAACCTCCAGAAAAATGGAAAATATTCATGTATGTCCACAGTCCCAGTTACCAGAGAGACTCCTGTAGAGTACTGGCTTGTAGTAGTGATGTAGTTAAATAGCGTCCCTTCCTTAGATTCGCTCTCTTCTTCTTTCCATCAGCTCACATACGCCATCCATGCGGTCCAGGTTTAATGTGCGTGTGGCAGCGAGTTCAGTCGGACACAGCCGCTGGAAGTTACCGTTGTTTCTGTCCCTGTTCGGTTTTGGTGTGGACTCCTTTGGGACTTTGCTGGGGGAGTTTGTGGTGTGAACGTGGTTGGAGCTATTAGCTTGCGAGCACGGCCAAGCAAGTTAAAGCACTGACTCCATTTTTGGGATTCCAGGAAAATTATTCATCCAAACTGTTTGCGCGTGATCGGCGGAAGACTGATTATGCTTGACCTTTAACTGTTTCAATACCTGTGCAGAGTCAGGGAGCTCTCAAGAGGTTCCTTCAGACTCTTAAGTCTCTGTTGTGCAGCTAATATGTTGAGCTGAATCAGGACTGTTCTCATCTGCTCACAAATCAGGCTGCAAAACAAGTGGCTAAGAAGCCGTGGGATCACCTCTCAGTACATGAGGCCACAGGATATGCACTGTTCCAGCTTATGTTTGGTCGAATCCCAGGGCTCCCTGTGGATGTGATGTTCAAACAAGTGTTGAATGACCCAGTGTATTGTTGACCACAAAAGTTATGCAAAAATTCTCATGTCATATCTTCACGAAGCAGCAAAAACATGCAATCAAGGAACAAGTTAGCACAAAAAGTGAAAGGCGCCTGAACATAGGAGAGAGAGTGCTCATCTTGAACAAAGGTGAGAGAGAAAAGAAAAAAAACTTGATACAGATAAAGATATCTGCACTGCAACAGAGTACACAGTCAAACACAGGTAACTTAGTCTTGGACATCAGCTTTCTGCCTCTGGTGACAACTGAGGAGGAGGTGGGTGATGCTGACTCAGAGATGTTGCGTTTACATGCTGAGTGTTGATAAGGTTTGGAAAATATTTCTGTATATCTTTTTGCTTCAACCAATGTAAACGTTGAATTCTCTTAAATTGAAGGAGGTCGTGTCTTGCACATACTGAAGATCTATGAATACGCCCCTCTTACTCAAATCATCCTACCAGGCTGATTTCAAGTGCTCCGTAGTGGCCTCACTGTCCACTGAGACAGTTTCTGGTATATATTTGATATATCCCCTGTCTTCTGAGGATCTCATAAAGTATCAATTCCATCTGATTTTGATTCCAAATTCACACCTGTAGATGTTCAAAAAAGTGCGACATAGGTCTGCTGCATTTTCCTTTGCACCTGCTTAAATGATGGAAACGTCAATGAAGCTATGAATTCCTTTATCAGATCAATCATCAGTTAATATATTTTGAGATAAAAGGTGCAAAAAAAAAAAAAAAAAAAATCATGAAATGTGCATTTTAATGAGGTGATGAGCTGTAACTGGTGGGAGGATATGACTGCCCCTCATGACAGGTGGACGCAGACAGACAGGAATACCAAGTGATCATCCAGACACTGACTCAACATGACACCTCAGCACACTGCGGTGGCTTCTGGGTGAAGCAGGAGATGGGTGGAAGCAGGACAGCTTGACAACTTAACAAACAGGCCTCTGTTTGTGAATGGCGTCTTCAGTGCTTCGCCACAGGGTCCAGTGTGAACACAGACGGGAGAACAGAGGAGACATGATGAGACAATAAGAATGTTGTCTTGTTCGGCTGCGTTTCACTCTGGAAACCGAGGAGCTTTATATTTTCCAGGTTCCTTTCCTCTGTGTTTCTGTTTATATTGTTCATTGTCATTGGATTTCTCTGGCCAATCAGAATAGAGCAAACTTCGAGTCTGGTTACACGCAAACCACGTCCACGCTACTACATTTCCATTTTAAAAATGGAAACAACCTCTGTGCAGACAAGTGTTTTAGCTTTGTGTCAGAAACTATCTGCATCCACATTAACACACACACACACACACACACACACACACACACGGCCATTTAAAGACACTGGGCATGTGCAAGCCTCTGTAAACAGGAAGCAGATTGTCTCCTCTCAGTTGTTGATTTGTTCCAGGACGAAGTACCAGCAAGGAACAGTGAAGACCAAGGCCAATAACACTTACTTTCACCAATGCTATCGAGGCTGATAATGCTATCGAGGCTGTCTAGGTCATCATTTCCAAAGGCCTCATTTTATTTTGAAAGCCCCAGGGTTGCGTTGTAGTCTGAACAGGCAAAAAACTGAGTTCAGATGTAGCAAAAGAGATGCGTTTTAAAAAGTAAACAGTCGTGTGGACGTAGCCTTGGTTGTCGGTTTATCAGGAACACCAAAAAAACCACTCTAAAAGAAAACTAGTGCAGTGGTTAGCTTCCCAGCGAAAAAGGCCTGGGGCCTTCCTGTGTAGAGTTTGCATGTTCTCCCTGTTCCTTTGTGGGTTCCCTCCAGGTTCTCCAGCTTCCTCCCACAGTCCAAAGAGAAGCAGGTTTAGTTTAATGGGTGACTCTAAATTGCCTGTATGTGTGAGTGTGAGCGTGACTGAACGTTTCTCTCTATATATCAGGCCTGTGATAGACTGGAGACCTGTCCAGGGTGAACCCTGTCCTGGGCCAGCTGGGAATGATTCCGCGCCCCCCCCCCTGGAAGATAAGCAGTATAGATAATGGATGGATGGATCTTTGTAGTGTGATACCGTTCATCAGTAGCCTCAAAGATGGGTGTTGTGTTGTGGAGTTACTGCTCGGCTGAAATGACACAACTGCTCACATGGTGGAATCATTTTCAAATAACAGGTATCAACACTGTGCAATCCGTCTAATGTTGATACCCACACTTTCTTCAGTGAGTAGGCTGGCACTGCTTTTTATGCAGGCAAACCACAGTTTCCCCCCGTTGACTTTTATTTGTTTATTGGCCAGTCTTGCAGTCTGGTGGCACTGTTGGTGTATGAGCCAGCGGTCAATGTGGCATCTGTAGATACTGAAAGTGACCAATCACAGGGGCAGAGACATGGCTGGTGGTTTTTCATTCACCAGTACTGTTCTGTTCTGTTCTGACAAGAAAGTCACAGAGAGAGAGGGGGATGACATTTCAGCTCTGTAGTTTCATGCATCACTCTGGCCACTGCATTAAGGAAAAAGCCTAACTGAGCCCAAGAGAGCTCTGAGGCCAATTAAACACGATATACTGACTTGTGTATTATGAGATATGTTGTGTGTAAAGTTGACATGACGTCCTGAGGATGGTGCAAAAAGAAAGCTCATGGGCCGACCAAGATGGAGACAGATCATCCACCGACTAACTAACACCCACATCCTCAGGCCCAAACTCCCATCACTTCACATTATGAGATACCACAAGTATCTGCCAAAGGTTCATCTCATTAATGTAATGAGCTGCTTTGTGTTGCCCTGATGATAATTTTATTGTGTTAAACTTGTGAATGACTGAACAGACATTAGTGTAAGAGGAGTCATCCACTCAGAGGGAAGGAGAGATGAGGATTGCAGGCACCATCTATTTCCCGTCACCTCTGTGGGCCCGTGCAGTGGCAGGGCTATGACAATATCTCTATTAGGAATGATGGAGAGTGTGTTGCTTCCACGTTATTAACTGTGCTGCGGGTCTGAGATCAGCATACAGTGGCTGAAAGTAATGCCCGCTGCCATCCCCTTGATGTACAGTGCAGCACCGCCACCAGCTTCTCCTTCTCCACACTGCCAAGGTCATTTGACCCGATTGGTATCAGAACGTATTAATAAACCATTCGTTCCAATTACACGGGAGGAACGCAGGCGGAGAAATACAGCAGGAAGCAAGTGGAGGAGAAGCTTCACTGGACATAATGTACGTAGTGGTGACTGCATTATGCTACGGCCATCAATAGAATGCACTGCATCACTGCAGGTCTGTCCTGCAGCACTTCGCTAAGGACAGGTTTCACCTTAACAGCTGATACACTTGAGTTCTTCACTTGAAAAAAACTGCAGCCAGATTCATTTTAAAGTATAAATAAACAATGGGAGTCTGGCTCAGTTGGGCAATGTCAAAATAGACTTTATTCTCTATCCACCTTCAAGCCCCAGTGACAGATGGAGGCAGTAAGATGATATTTCAGGAATGCATTAAGCAGATGTCTTCAAATTTGGCACAAATATTCACTTGGTCTCAAGAAAGAACTAATTGGAATTTAATGGTCAGAGGTTAAAACCTCTGACCATTAAATACAGTTCACTGTGAGACTGGGACCTGACAACACTTTTCTATTCACTTTTCATATTCTGTAGAACTCGACATAAATTCTGGCGCTGTAGAGTGAAGCTAATGCTGAACCGTCTCAGTGCTGGGGTTCTATTTAAAAAATACTGGATTTTGACATCAAGATATTAAAAGGCTATGAAGGTGGTTAGAGATAAAGGCCGACTGTAAACGGCTACTGCGAATGAGTATGACCACCGCATGGCACTGTCGCTAACACCGCCTCACCATTGCGCTATCGCTGTTATTGCTCGTCATCTCCTAAAGGCAGATCTTCGCCATCAGAATCAGAGAACAACAGATCCATAACTTCGGTGCGAGTGAACTTTTTTTTTTCCCGCATCAATTTAGTTAGTGTGGACTGACTCGCTGTTGGAGCCAGGCTCTAGTGGCCTTTAGAGGAACTGCAGTTAATGATGAACCGTTCGCTTCGTTTTTCAGCCTAAGGTTGTTTTGTTGGGTGGTCCTGACGCATGTTCAGCCAGTCAGAAAAGAGTGAGCTTTTAAGGAGGCCTCTTAAGGAGGCGTTGGCTAATATTGCCCGTTTCAGTCAGAGGCTCAGCTGGGCTGGGTGTAATAAGATTTTTATTGAACTGTGAATCATGTAAATATGCTTCAGTGGAGTCGCAGAAGAAAAAAAAATGTGTTTTTAGTATTATGTGGAAACAATGGAGCTCTGTGACTGAGAGGAAGAAGCTTCATCAGGCTTCGCATACACACAGTATTTGTGGTGCTTTTGGTTCATATAGAGCATCACCACACTTTTGCCTTAATTGCTACATTTTCAACATAATGTCAAACTATGAAATACTCATTTCAACACATTTCATCTCTTTGGTTAATTTGCTTCATCCTACCAGTCACCTGTCTGGGCACCTGCCAATCATGTGAGCTCCCGAAGTCTCTGCTGACATTCGGTGGCCCATCTTCATTTTCTCTGGGGAGCTGAAATAATAAATCCCAGGATTCACTGACCTCACAACACACCACATGGGAAGAGAAGGCGAGGGAGAGGCACATAAGGACATCCTGCCTGATTTCTATGCAAATCGATTATCAACCACAAACACGGTATTCAAATGTGGTCTCTCTCTCTCTCTCTCTCTCACACACACACACACCATTTCCAAAGTGGCCCTGAATTAGAGGGAATCCAGGTCTGAGACCACTTTAGACCCTGCTGTATACACGCATTCATACATTTTACAACAGCATGCTGCAAGGCCTCATGGATCTGAGTAGGGAGGCTGTTTTTCCAATATATGACTATATACTGTAATTGAAATAAATGATGGAGCAATTTCCCTCCTTGTCACTCACATAATATACGTGTTATGACTGTTAGCGTGTTGCAGCCCATCGTAGCCAGTGAGCCTGAAACACCAGATTCTGATGATTCTGTGTCTGGCGTGGTTCATCTAAATCAAGCTGCTAATTAACACAGGACTGCGCTGTGTTCACTGTGTCCTCTAAAAACACCAATAGTCATATTAATGATGTAACATGGTGGAGGTGTTATTTCTATAAGAACCTTCCACTGTGGTAAATAATCAAACTGGCTGGTCTGCAGCCAGGAGAGGAATACAGCTCTTATGAATTCAGTGATCTGATACTCTGAACTGCGTCTTTGTCAGTCGTGTCATGATCCAGTGTCATTATGAAGATTTCATCACCAGTCGCTGTCATTCAGTCACCACCGGCCGTGGAGTGAGTTCTACAAATTAGCGCTTTGATTCTGATAACTTAGCTCAAACTATCTTCTGACACAGTAAATATCTGACGGATGCATCTTTCCACTGACGGACCAACAGACCCGTGGAGTGATCCGGGCTCAGTGGAGCCATGACTCATCACCGGCCTCGTGACTTCATTAGGATTCGCCTGTCAATGATCTGAAGTCGGAACAACTCTCTTGATGCTTCTCAAAGGTAGTGCATCCTGGATCTTCCATACAACTGTGTGTAGCCAGTTTTTCATCAATTACTACAAGCAATCAGATCAACCCTCAGGACACAAATATGACAGAATCCTTCTGCATTACTGGGCTGATATTCCATAACAAGACAAGAGTCGTATAAAATATTAGCTATTTGTGGGTAATGTTGTCATAATTGTTGTGTGAGGTCTAATTAATGGCTGATAAATTAATGGCACAATAAAGGAATTGTTGGATGGCACTCTTCCCTTTCCCTTCATAAAGGAGGGTCCAGTGTTTCCTATGCTAAAGGAGATAAGACAGGAGGAATTGAAGCTCCTTTTCCTTATCATGTAGAGAATTGGACCAACTAAAACTGTTTAGCTGCTTGTTGTAATTGGTCAAAATGTTTTTGTTGTTATTGTCTGTCACTACATCACAATGTATTTTTGGAATTGAGATATTTTCTCACCAGTAATGTCACTACACTGTTTTATAACTGATGATAATACAGAGCCATATGTACTGTTTAGTGTTTTTTTCAATACACACACACACACATCAGGAATGAGATGCACATTGTTAGTGAGACATGTAAAGTCACAGAAACAAGTCCAGTCAAGGTCTTATTTTATTTTATCTTTTGATTACGCTGGATAAATCCCACAAAAAGATGACAACCAACTCTTAAGTTCCAGCATATTTGGTTCTGGACCCACAATGCAGACGCAGGAGGAAGGAGTAAAATTTAACTGTTTATTGTGTCGATTTGAATAATGAACACAGCAGCAGAATGAATGACTGGAGGTGGCTGGATTTGTAGCAGTCTCTCATTTCAGCCACGTGGCTGAAGGGAACCAGGGCCAGAGCCGGTGAGTACAGGATTGAAGCAGGAAGCAGGGAAGATGGGAGAAGGCTGGAAGTGGCTGGATGGGAACAGGTGAGTGTGACTGATCTGAAGCACAAAGACAACAGGTTCCAGTCCCACGGGCAGACGCAGAGTCGGCCGAGGTTGTTTACCACTGGAGGCTCAACAACGAAGTGGCAAACACTGGAGAGAAAGACCAGCGATGAATCAGGTGAAGGAGGAGGCGACGATCGGTGAAGATGATCAGCAGGTGAGTGAGTAGATGGAATGTAGGTCAACTACATCCAGCTGGAGACACACACAACACAAAAACACACAACCAGATGGGGGAGACAGACTAACCACAAACACTCACAAATAATAGAGAAACAAGGGGAAAAGACAGTGGTACAGCTGTAATGGCTGTACTGACAATGAGCTGTGTGATATGGCTCCTGCTTCATGGTCACAATTAGAAACATTAAGAGCCACATCATGCCATTTAGCTAATATATTTTTTTCATTTATGGTGAACAAGTGAACGTGACACATTCAATTCCTCTGCCTTTTACATGACTCTCTCTCTCTCTCTCTCTGAAACACTGGTAATAGGCCTTATTCACAGCGATAAAGAGGATTTCCTCCTCCTTCAAAGAGCAGAGAAAAAAGGACTTAAATGAGTGGGCGGGACATCTCTCATCAGGATCCAATAATCCAAACTCTTCTGGGAAATACATCAGAGTGAAGAGCTGCGGGGGGGGGGGGGACGTAGACCAAGAGACACATTCACACGCATGCACTGCTGCATCTACTATTTTTTTGTGGGGTCTAAAAGTCTGTGATGTTATTGTAAAGGGGAGTGATGAATATGTTTGTTTTTATTCATTCCTCCATTAAACCTAAAAGCTCAGTGTTGGGTTGTGTTGAAAGGCACTCCATCAGTGTCACACATTATCTGTTCTGTTATCACAACCAGGAACTAGCCATGAATGACTGAGTGGTTGCTTGGGTCATCAAAGTCATTCAGTCAAAGTACTTCTTCTATCTGCTTTATCTGCTGCTGCTGGATCAATCATCAGAAGAGCAATCATTTCATGTTGTCCCCAACATGAACAACCTTATCATTACAACTGTCGTGTTGCGCCATTTCTTTGGTTTGTCTCGGTTGGCTGTTGTGCCCATTACGTCTATTTTGTGTTGTTTTGTGTTTTTGATGCTAGCCTGGAAAAGGCTAATTTGTCCTTCTGTGCAATTCTCGTATGGTCTGAATGACAATAAAGTCCACCTTACCTTACCTTTCATTGGTAAACATAAATTATTGCTCATAAGCCCCAAATCTCGAGTCGAGTTACAAGTCTTTTGAAGACAAGTCTCATCTCGGCCTTGTGCTTTTGTCTCTTGTCTCTTCGAGTTATAAATGTAGGTCTGTTTATCTATGGGGAAAGCTTGAGGTTGTGAAATTTATTTCTTCCAAAATGGGATAAAACTGAGATGTTGGTCATCAGCCAGTCTTGACATAGATACATTTGATCCTACGCTGTTTTTACCCACGTTAGGAAAGGAAAGGCTACAGAAACTTTTCCCTCTGGAACAGCTCTCAGCTGACGTCAGAGTTCTCTCCTCTGTTGCCCTGTGATGGGCCCATGGTGGGAATTGTTGTTTCCTGGAAATATTATCAATTGTCTTCTTCTTCTGACCTTATTTTGGTTCTGTTACAAGATTCCTGTCACACAGCCTGTGCCCAGGTGGAGGAGAGTCTCCGGTGTGGAGGATGAAGTAGTGATGTTTGGAGAGGTTGACAGTGCCAGGAGCAGGTGTATTGACCGTGTAATCTCTTACAATAGACTTTGCTTTGATCTGGCATTGACATGGATTTGCAGGTAATTACTGTTTCTCACCCTGCCACAGATCAAGCAAAGGAAGAGGGACAGGTGTAACCCAGCCAACCCAGAGCCACACTGTCTCTTTGCAGCGTAGCAGCTGTGTGCACTTCCACCTTGGATTAAATTAGATCCTTACGTGTCCCAAACTTTTCCCTCCCGACATGCACCACCAGGGTCAACCTGCTTGTTCCCACTGTAAGCCATATGTTTGATGTGTCACTCTGTTACAACTCTGTTAGAAACTCCAGCGGCTTTAAAGCATCAGTACTTTGAGGCAGCAGATAACTGCACACAAACATTTCTCACACAAGAAAAAATGATGCATTCATTGGGAACTACTTTCAGCGGTGGATTAATCCACATGTGATACGATAATCCACAGGCTCTTTCCCATACAAAACACGTAAGGTCACTAGATGACACCCGAGCCATATCCTTGGCAGCTGAGCAAAACTCCCACCACTGATGAAGACCATGAAAGGCAGTTGAAAGCTTTACAGAAGCACGTAGTAGAGGCGCAGTAGTTTTTCTTTTTCTTGACAAATCATGGAGAAAATAGAGCCCTAGTCCGTTGGATAGTGAGAACTGGGATAAATTCTTAAATTAAAAAAATGACCATTTACTGAAGCCAGGTGAAAAAAGCGAAGCCGACAATAAAAACCTCCTGTTGCCTTTCAAGCCAAAGCCTGACCAGTGATGTGTATGTTCATTAGCCTGCTGTCCTTTTTTCCAGGCTCAGTGTTCCTGAAAACACATTTGATTTTTTTTCCTGAGCAGAGGCCATAGTATAGAGGAGGAGCGACTTCTTGTTGAGGTGGAGAAAAATAAAAGAGCTATACATCCCACAGCTGTGTTATTACAAAGACAGAGGCGAGAAAAAAGCTCTGGAGGCTGAAAACACACTGAAGCTTCAAGTTATCAATCAAATGTATACAACTCACCCATGGCATTTCATTGTCGCTCTCTATGTGGTCCTGGTCCTGTTGGTGCAGCAGACACACTGGGCCTCATGCTTACGGCAGAAAAAGCTTAACCCTATACAACCCATTAAAGTCCAGAATTCACATCTGTGTGAATGTGTTATTGCTACACAATAGTTTGAGCTTGACACATGCTGCTTTTTTTTTTTTTAAACCTTAAACTAAAGAATCAGCTCTTTCTATCAATTTGTCCATTTGTCAGCATGTGGCACTTGCTACATTCATGGACAAAGCCAGTTCAGATTTGGATCGGTCTGACCACTTGTCTGGAGCATTGCTGCTTTTCTTCTGCGTGTTTATCCATCGATTCTCATCCTCCATCTTTGCAATGAAGGTCACCAGCATGAAGTAGGCTTCAAACGAACTCTGGGAGCAGAGCCACAGTCTGCAGCCTGAGATATGAAGAGTCAGAGCTCTAGAGAAACTAGAGTTAGATTTTCTGTCAAAGAGCTACCACCACCAGTATTCACTCAGAGCTCACTTAGCCAACATGAGTAAATATTAATGTTAAAACCAGATGTGTATTCAACGTCTTTGAAAATCTGTGGCTTTCTGGCCACAGCTTCATTCAAGTTCCCATTTTCCATTCCATCTTTTCTTATGCGGTGCGTGTTAATGAGCAGAGTAATGTGAGCAATGAGATAGAGTTCCTGTCAGAGTCTCTCACGTTGGAGACTGGTTTCTTTCACTTTAAAGGAATAGAAAGCAGACTTCTTCACTTTCATTACGTTGAAATGCTTGATCTGATTCGAATGCATTACATAAATGACCTCTGTGACGTCACCCATTGGTTTGTGAGCTGTTGTGTTGAAGCCTCCAATGTGTAATTTGGCTGTCAGCCATCTTGGTTTTTTTAGTCCTAAGAAACCATATCTGGAGGAGAAGGTGGAGCTGAGGAAGAGTGAGGGGTGGATCTGACCTGCTCTGTACTCTATCCTGATTGGGTGGTACAGTCTGTCAATCACACAGTAGCCACACCCCCTAATTCATCCCCTGCTTTATGGTCTATTTTCCTCTAATATGGGTCTAATAGTTGATATAGTATTAGAAAGTGAAAAAAAAAATGTTAAGACAAAATCAGAAGTAACCAACCAAAATAATCACAGTTCTCCTTTGAATTACATGGCATTTGATTAGTGCGTAGACTCACATACTCCCTAATAACCCATTCAGTATTTTATATAGGAATGGAGGCATTTCCAAGAAAATATGAACAAAAGTACTTCAATCAGGAGAGACTAATAGAGAAACAACAGTGTGGGAAATTTAAAATGAAATTTATCGTTGGGGGGGGGGTCTCAGAATGAACATGGTGCTGACAGAGAGCCAATTTAATAGTTTGTCAGCTGACAAGTGATTGGCTGAAGGTCACTGTGTCAGGATGTGATGAGATGAAAACAGGAGTGTGACTAAGAAGGCGTGTGTGAGGGGATAGTCCTCCTGCGTGAACTTTCACTGAGCTTCATTTGTCTAAATTTGTGTTGAGCTGCATTTAAATAAGTTTTTTCAATTTCAGCAATTAAACATTTTTGTGCCATGTATGTAAAAAGCTACTTCTTCGCTGAGAACAGTGTCATCGCAGAATTATCCTTTAGGCTCAACATGCAAATATACCATTATTCTTCTTTTTAAAAGGTGTGATGCACTTTGCATAATTACCACTCCTGAGAAACACTGAATAAAAGTTAAAGATCAGTCTGACCCAGCTGTGTCAGGCAATCAGGCCCTGGCTGTCTCCAGCCTCCCAGCCCCTGGAAAGCTTCCACCAGTGAAGAGAGCTTGATTAGACTGAGGCAGATAAAGGCCCTGGCTGCCTGGGGGGAGTGGAGGTGGGTGGGAATGCAGCTGAGGGCAGCACAACACAACATGAACCAGCAGTAATGAACCTCAGCAGCATCTCCCACCGCCCCAATCCTGCGCCTGTCCGACACCTCATCACAGGCTGATCACTCCACTCCAGCAGCTAATAGCCCCGTCGAGCCTCCTCTAAGCCCCACTCACCCCAGCTGAACTCAGATGCCACCTCTCTCCCCAACCACCCATGATGGACATGTAATAAATCTGCTGTGATGGTGGTGGAGGCAGAATGGGCCAGGCTTGATTTGATTCATTGATTACCTCGCTCCCAGGTTGACCAAAAGCTTATTGTTCCAGGTGGTGGTGGTGATGGCGGCGGTGTAGAGGAGACGAAAAGGTGGCCGCAGTGATCAATTTCACCATCAGCATGTTTGGGGGCTTTGGGAAAAGGCATGGGGGCGAACAGCTCGGACCAGTTTTTCCTCACACTTCTCAAACGGTCTGAACAGAATGTCCTTGAGATACAACAGGAAACTGATTAAAACACTTTCTTTTTTGCTTTGAAACACTTCCACTTATTGGACATTATGTAACAAGAAAAAACACATCTAAAGACTCTTTTAAGATGTCCCTGGTGTGTAAGATGCGCTGTGCAGCTGGATCAGCCCTTAATCTCAAAAAAAAAAAAAAAAAAAAGAAAAAACTTTTTCACAGACTAAATATCGTTTAATGTTTTTGCTTCCTTAGCACGATACATATCAGTGAGTGTGGAACAGATGAAGGGGGAACAAGTGTCCGGGATTTTATTCCTTGTTGCCATCTGTGCCGTCATCGATTTGTCTGTTACTTTAGAGCCTAATCAATGTTTTTAAATTAGCAATGGATAAAATGACAATGTGTGATGTGGAAGAGGATCGATTGTTGCCATAGACTGTCTATGAAAGTGGACGTTGGTTCTGAGACTATAAAGTGAAGCCAACAAACAATACAATATTTAGATTATGTGAACAAAATGAGCGTTTACGCTTTAGAAACCCCTTAGAAGTGTTATTAAAATGGAAAAAAAAACAAAAAGTGACAAAGTGGATGTGGACTCCTGGTCTGTAAAGTGAAGCCAGTGCTGAAGAGCCTTAAACCTTCATTCTCTCTAATGACCATTAGTGGGCGACTCCACTGGTTGTTAAAGAAGTCAGATTGTATTGAAGTCTATGGGAAAATGTCCCTACTTCTCCCTTGATTTATTAGCTCACTGAATGTTTTCCTAATGAGTTTATGTTCTCAGTCTCGAGTTAAGTCTTAATAGTCTCAATGTAACATTTTTTAAATGATGGTCCATTTAGAGGAAAATAAATAAATAACTCCATAAATCAGACGCATTAGGGGCTACTGTGTGATTGTACAGAGTGATTGTTTAGGTTTTGCAGCCCTTGGCTTTACTGTCAACTATTAGGGACAAAAATCACTTAAATATAAATAAATTAAATAATGCCAAACATGGTAATGAAAAAATCGATTTCTCTGGTTTCACATGTATGTATTTCTACATCACCCAAAATACACTACACAACGCCTCAGTAAACAGATAAATATGTGAAAGTAGAGGGCGGTGGGGCTGGGTTCTGAGAGACCTACTTCCTCTGCTGAAGTACAAATCTGTGTAATGAAGAAATGGCCACCGGACTTTTGAGCACTTCTTAATTGAGCCTCTTGTCACATATTTAAGTTTTTCTAACTTAAGATTAGGCCTTCACACTCTTTACCCATTGTGTTGGAGTTTTATTGGATCCATTGCATCAGTCTGAACATGTCAGTGCAGCTTCCCTTGTTAATACCCCCAAGTATTGCCAGTGCTGATTCTTTTTTTTTTTTTTTTTTTTTTTTTTTTTTGCAGACCCATGAAAAGGTCTCACAAATGGTCAACCAGAATGGAACCAGTGTGGGGCAAGTCCAGAACATGTGGCTTCCTTTTTCTGGCAACGGGAGGAAGTTAGGTCTGTTCCAGGGGCGGATCTTCCAAACATCCTAGCCAGTTTGCTTTTCGACAGATGGAGCCTGTATTATTTTAAATTGCGTGTTCATTGATCTGTTCAATCACACCCTGCCAAACATTACAGTCTTTACTCCATTGCTCCATGACATGATTCAAAGCAGGGGATGCCATCCTTTCAATCACAGTGTACAATTTGTATATCGGACCACATTCAAGATGATCGCAGTCTAAAAGTTCTGCAATCCAGCCTTCTACTGGAAGAGATGGGAATGAAGTGCATTTTGGCTTTAAGTTAGAGTAAGAAGAAGACTTTTGGTTTTTCATGTTCTAACGATGTGCTCAAAAGAAACATGTTACAGCTTTGAATACTAACTGTAAACTTCCCAGCTCACAATTGGAAAATAGCTGTTGAACATCATGGAGATGGCACATTACTGTGTTTAAACAGGGAACTGTTTGCTAGCATCTCTGAGAATCTTAAATAGGTCAAATATGGGCAGAAAGAGCCAGTGGTTCAAAGTTAAAGTGCTTATTTCCTCAGCTGTCTTTAATTTCTAATCTGGTGGGGCCACTGGATGGCACAGCTAGCAAGGCTGTCTTGCTAATGTGAATTTTTGAGCAATACAAATCAAATAAATTTGCATTAACGATGCTAGAGAAGTACTGTTCTTTGTTCCCAGCACAGACTTCAGGGTCTACAAACCTGAATTGTTCCTACTTACTATGGCCACTAAAGGATGAACTGAATTCTTGTGTGTAAAACAATGTAAATGTGTAAAACAATGCTTGACGTCTTGTTTTATTAGGGGTCCAAGCCTGAGGGGCCCGCTAGGGGACACCACAAAAAAAAAAAAAAGAAAAAAAAAAAAAGTCTCTTTCTCATAATTGGCTGCTTGGATTTGCACCAAACCTTGTAGTGATGATCAACCTTCATTCCTCAGTTTATGCTTTAAATAGAGTAATAATTGATTCAAGTGGACATGGCCTATCATCAAACTCCTCCACATTTCATCTACATTAATGGTCAAACTTGACCCATTAAAAATAAATCAGAGCTGGATTCTTTCAACCTATCCACACACACACACACACACACACACACACACACACACACAAAAAACACTTTTTTTTAGACTTGTTTAGCACCGGCGAACCTCCAATCTGCATGGAATGCTGGGTGGCTTGGACCCCATTCTATCTATCCATTTCCATCTATGTTATTGGTCATTGTATTAGTTGTGTATTATGTGCAGATGGCTCAGTGGTTTTTAATCTACACTGTGGGGGTTGCCAGTAAACACCAATTACCCCAAGGGAATTGATAACCCACCCAACAAACAAGCAAGAATACTAATCAGATCTATCTGTCCAGAGCATTTCCTGAAATTACCCATGCTGCCTCCCAAGATCATCCTGGAACAGACCAATGGGTGATTTTTTTTTTTTTTTTTTTTTTTCAAACTGGGGGACAATCTCTCGTTTACTTATACTTAAATAGTATTCAGGACATAGCTGTTAGCATCTGACACCTTGACTCGTGCTGGTTAAATAAGTCAATGGTTGGTATTTGAGAATAAAAGTAGAGGGAATAAGACTCATGATTTTAGAGAGACAATTATGATGGAAAACAGCATGTGCAACATTAAGATCCAAAATGTCAAGGCTGTCATAATGTCATGCTGCACAAGCGTATCTCGGAGCCAAATGCCACACAGAGACCCTGCATACAGATCCAGAAAATCAACAGCCAAGAACGCCATTAGCGTCCTCACGAGGAAACAATGAGCAGGAGCCGCTTCAGAAACAGACGACCAATGTGGAGGAATGACTCCGCGTGTGCGCGCTTCACGTCCGCGAGGACGGAAGGTGAGGTGTCTGAACACCCAATGAGACGGGAAAAGATAATGGAGTCGTTCCAGTGCAGAACCAGGGGTCTCCTGGGATCTCCTGAGGTCACCTCAGCCTGACGAGATTCTGTTTGCTTTGACATGAAAACATTATCCCCGGGTAAAAACTAAGACACGTGGAGCACGAGCAAGGCTGCATTAAAGTACGATGGGCCCCGGAGCTACAACATTTTCTAGCCGTCGGTGCTGCCCATGATAACGTTAATTGGTCTGGGCTGGTCATTAACTGCACTTTCACATTTCTTTCCAGACATTTCATGAAAACACGCCCGCAGCTGAAATAAACTTCACCCAAGCCAGGAAATGAAAAACAGCAAATCATTGATTGGACAATAAGTACAGACATCATACTGTAGGTGTGACTGACATGTAGCCACATTTAGCCCAAAGGTCACAGTGGGTCTGTTTTCTCCCTTTGAATTTCAGTCCTGGCCATGGGGCATTACATGGATAAATTATGAGCAGTCAGAACAAAATGAAAAGGGAATAATTCAAAACACTTTGCGTGTTAGTTGATGTGAGGAAAATGTTGAAACTACAGGGTTTCAAGGCAGGCACACACACACACACACACACACACACACATCGACTAACCAACTGTACACACTACATGTTACACAGCACAGCTTGAGGAGCGTGAAAGCACTTTAGGACAGAAGCTCTCGTGCGGGCAGGAGCTGAGCATGAAGAAACGCAGCGAAGGACTTTGTCCAAAAGAAGTATTCAGCACTACAGAGTTTTCAGAGGCCTGGAGTGTTCCCACATGGTGAGCAGAACAATCCGGGGATGAGTAAATGCACCGGGTGGATTGTGAGATGGGAATCAGGTGAACCAGGTAATCAGTGCTGCACCACACCCCCGCTGAGAGACACACACTGACACGCACAGACAAGGGGGAGGAGACACAAGGAAAGAGACAGGGAAAAACAAACAGGAAACACCGGGAAATCCTGGAGTCGGCCGTGTAAGCTACCGGCCCCTAGTGACGTTTTGAACGGGCACTACGCTGCACTACACTTAAAAATGAGTTTGCACCATTTTTTACATACATGCCATGTGAACTGTGAAGTGCCTGACCAGCAAACAGTCACACAAATGACTGTCCCGATGATCTGTCGCTGTTTAGCAAGGCACTGACATATCTTGTTTCATATGGAGGACTCACTGGAGGAAGTGGTGAAGCAGCAGTCAGTGCCACTGCATCACAGTCATAAGGTCCTGCGTCTGAACACTGGTTTGCGTGAGTGTGTATGTTGTCCTCGTGGGTTCTCTGAGTCCACAGGTTAATTGCCACAGTGTTGTGTCTCTAGACCTGTTCAGACCTGGTATGAATGTCGGTCTCAGGTGATCCGAAGTGGACGGCTCTTAAATTCAGGCGTGAACGCACCCGAGACACATTCAGGACAGATTTGAGGTCCAATCCCTCAGACTATATTCAGAGGTGGTCAGGTCCACATGTGGCCACATGCGTTAGCAGTATGAATGTGAATGCATCCTGGGCCCCGCTGAAGGACACTGAGCAGTCTAATCAGTCCGGACACAGTTTCATTATTAACTTTATGATTTCAAACGGATGCGAGTTTAAGCGCTGTGAGCGGTGCAATGATTCACTCCGCCCCTCCTCACCCCGCTCTCTCTGTCTCCCTGGTTCTCTCACACACTCACATTGACATTGGACCCATCGGATTGGTGAAAGCCGACAATGCACGTGTGTCCGTTATATAGCATCTAAAGTGGAGTAGTGAGATCGGATCACGCGCGGTCGCTGTGATGTGACACCGCGGCGACCTGTCCGGGGTGGACCCCGGACAGACCGATCAGACCAGTCAGGGTTACCATGCTGACCCCTGTCCACCACCAGAAGATCCTACAATGGACACAGGAGGAGCAGGACTGGACCATGGAGCAATGTAGAAGGTGGTCTGGACCGAGGGATCAGGTTTTCTTTACATCATGTGGATGGTCAGGTGAGTGTGCGTCTCTTACCTGGGGAAGACATGACACCAGGATGCATTATGGGAAGAAGAGCAGCTGGTGGAGGAAGTGTGATGCTTTGGACAATGTTCTGCTGGGAAACCTTTGGTCCATTCATGTGGATGTTCCTTTGACTCACCCACCTCCCTGAACACTGTTCAGACCAAGTCCCCCCCTTCATGGAAACAGTCTTCCCTAATGGCAGTGGCCTCTTTCAGCAGGATAATGCTCCCTGTCACTGCAACAATGGTTCAGGAGCTTTGAGGAACAACAACCAGTTCAAGGTGTTGACTTGGCTCCAAATTCCCCAGATCTCAGTCCAATCCAGCATCTGTGGGATGAGCTGGACCAACAAGTCTGATCCATGGAGGCTCCACCTCACAACTTCAGGACTTAAAGGATCTGCTGCTAAGGTCTTGGTCCAGATACCACAGGTCACCTTCAGAGGTCTAGAGGAGTCCAGGCCTCCAGGGTCAGGGCTGTTTTGGTGGGAAAAGGAGGACCTAGACAATATTAGGCAGGTCATAATGTTGTGGCTGATCAGTGTCTATAATCAATTCATCTTGGAGTCTGACTGATGGATGAATAACCTAAACACACAATACTTTTGGCCCCTGGCATAAAAAGAAAACAATGGTCATTTCACTTCTAAATAAATTAAATTAAATCTGAAATTGGACGTCATGGAAAAGTTGACATCTTTGAGAGTTGGAGATAAAACATTTGGAAAAGGAAGGAACAAGGACCATTTATATGAGACAACAGAGACATAATGAGTTCCTGATTATTGTTTGCACGACTATTTTGTATTTGGTTGTGTGGATGTGCTTTTATCGTTTTCTTCTTGATGTGTTGCTCGGTCTATATCCCTGTGGATATTTGAAACACAAGCACTAATTAGTGCTGTGAGATGACAACACACAGTATCACAGCCTCGTCCTTGTTCTTCGTATCGACAGCTTTCATTTTTAAACTTCACCTTTTAGCAGCCCGACGATACTGGAAACACCTGCTTCACAGCAGCGTAATGCAGCCAACCCCCCCCCCCCCGGACAACCTGATCCAGAAGAATGACTCTGAACTCCCTAATTGACTCAGGAAATGACTCAGTTTGATTGAGCCGAGGCGTTCAGACGACGGCTGCTCTTTGAAGCTGGAACTTTTCCATTTTCGGAATTAAAGGCAAGCCACATACGATTCTTGGCGAGAATCCCTCAACACTTTGAAGTCGCCTTTATCAAATAGAACATGAAAAGCCAATCCATTAGCATAATCTGATTCCTTTAGTGAAGAGCAACGGGATAAAAGCTGTTGGCCTCTCAAAGGAGAGCTGAAGCTGCATGTCCACCTCATACAAATGTACCTTTGATGGCTGAGCTGCAAATGAACGTGATGATGCCGGGACCAGGAGGATCTTCGTTTAGAGAATTAATTGCCCGAGATGTAGCTTTAGATGCTAATAGGATGATGATTGAAACATGGGCTGACATGGAAAGCAAACGGCGAGAAATATCCACTATATATTGTGCTTGAAGTGACAAAGCAGCACATCTATATTTAACGTCTGTAATAAAATATGAAGTATATATTAACGTGGGATTGATTGATGGCTCCATGGCTGTGGAGGGAAAATTATAAAACTAACTCAACCACAACTTTTGTTTTATTTACTTGATTTGTGTTTTTAACTGAGCAGATTTTTTTTTTTTTTTTTTTTTATAACAGGACGTTGACGATGTGAATGAGCTGACGCAGACCCTGCTTCCAACTAAGAGGAGCCACTGTGCGTCTCTTTGTCGTCTTTTTCTGTCTCTTTGGGAAGGTGGTTTGGACCTGGTCCTGTCCCAGCCACTAACACCCCCGTGTAAATGAAGATTTAATTACTGTAATTTGGTTTTAATTGAATTAATCATTTCATATTTATGAATAAATAGTATATTCAGTTTGTAATATTTCGGGATAAACTGTGGTTGACTCAGTGGTAACTCAAGATATTTGCTCACGTGTCAGCCCGCACTCATGGGTAAGACCCTCAAATTCCCCAATATGGCTGCTAGTTGGTCCATCACCTCCTGCTAACATACAGGAAAAGATTGGTTCCCAACCTGTGGGCTGTGACCCACTGGTGAACCGCAAAGGAACAATAGGTGGGCCAACAAATCATTTGTGAAATGGTGGAATTTTTGAATAAAAAAGGTAATCGTGAAAAGTAAATAAAGATATAAAACACGTTTTCGGATTAAATAATCTTTAAAAACATTAAATATGTCGGAATAACTCCATCGTCTGTGATGAGCCAATGATAGGGACTTTTGGTTGTTGCTGCTGGTCCACATCAGGGTCAGTAACAGTCTGCGCGACGCTTTAACTGGTGATGGAGGCTGATAAGACCGAGCGTAGGTGTCTACGTCATCGTTTCGTCAAGGTCTCACTTCCTGCCCGCCCAGACGACAGCATAGTCTCTGGTTTCGCTGTTGGAAAACTCTGGAGTTGTGTGGGTGGGAATAAATGTAGCAAAAAGAGAAGAGTTTTAAAAAGTAGCAGCGCGTGAACGTGGGCTGTGGCTGTCAGCATCAACATGTTTGAGGTTATAGGCTTCAAGCTTAAGACTGAAGGTCAATAAATCCTCATCACCCAGCAGCAAATGTAAAGAGGGAGAGAATATCATTCAATGGAAGGAGGAACGGAGATTTCCGTCTCCTCTGTAGCTCAAGAACGGAGACGTCAATGTAGAAAGAACAGAATTACACAAAGTTTGATCACATTAGTGCAGATTACTGAGGGAGTACAGTTTGAACTTTGAAATGTATAGAGACAGGTCCCCGGCGTACCACAGAAAACCAATTATTGCTTTCCTTGTCCTCCTCTTTCCGCATTCCATTTTGTCCATAACCATATCTCAGGAGAACAACATTTACCATCTGCATAGAAGCCAAATACGAATCGATAAAACTAATTTCCACCCGACACCTGTAATCAACCTTCAGACGGACCTATTTCTGTTTCTACATTCAACAAATATTTGAGCGTGAAGCAATTAAAGCAGGGTCTGTAAACAGCCAGGGCAGAGAGAGATAGAGAGAGAGAGAGAAGAGAGAGAAGCCTGAGAACCTTTTTTTCTTCATCAGCAGATATTAAAGACCCATTTCCTCTGTGTCCTCCAGGGTCTCTTCAGCCTCTCAGCATGATAATTATAAAACAAATCCTTAGTGCGACACAGGAGAGAGGCAGGCAGGCTGATAGAGCAGGCTCCTGCGCTTTCTAAAACCTTTTAACTCTGGATCGTGTTCATTAACGCTGCAGTTGCTGCATTTGTTTGTCTCAGTTGCTCAGAGCAGAAGAATGGGGAACTGTTTCACTGTGACTTTAGATTTAAAAAAAAAAAAAAAAAAAAGGTTTTAATTTGTAACATAACATGGAAACCCATCATGTTTTACATTTATATAATTAATAATATCATTAAAGTTGCTATATTTTGGTTGATTAAATTGAGTGTACATGCATAGGGGGTCAAAGGTCATGTTTTTTTTTTATAGAAGCCTCGAGCCACTGATTTTAGACCAAAGGTGGATTATACGTTGGTTGCGTTAATGTTAATATTTGACAGCATAAACTGGATTTAACCCAGATTCCTCCTGACAATTGAAGGAGAAATCTGGTCCTGGACTTTGGTGAGTACTGATATTCAGCACAGATTATAACAGGTGATGTAAAGGTTTCACAGATCCAGTCTTAAAACCTGAATTGCTCACAGTCTTATCGAGGCCACACTGTGATAATATCTGACATTTAGGAAATAAACTCGTGATGATTATAACTATAATTACATTAGTCCATGAGCAGCTGACGGTGTTGCCAAGAAACGTAAACATTCTAGCCATAGAGGCTAAAGTTAGCAACTATATGACTGTAAAACTGACAATTACAGTCACTTTAACGTTTTTTTCCCCCTCCCTGCTAGTTGTGACGCTCTTGCTTCTCCATGAGCTCGCGTGAGGTAGCGCTCTGCTCTCTGAAAGTCTTAACAACAAAAAAAAAAATTAAAATTAAATATAAATCAACAAAAACTAAAGTTTCCATTTTTATAATTCACTAATTCACTATATGTTCACCATAGTAGCAATGGGTTGGATATTAAAATGCCATGAGAGGTCACCAGTGCCAGCTAGGGTGGGGTAGTGCACCAAATGTGCTCCTCATTGATGTGGATGTTCCTCATTCAAACAAACAAAAAACAGTTCACTTTACTTTCTTGACGAAAAATGTCCTCTGAGGAGGAAAAAAGATCCTTTAAATGAAAATCCAAAAAAAAACAAAAAAAAAACATACTGTCCACTTTCTTTAAGCAAAATGTTGTTTCTCTCTCATCTTGAGCAAAGTCTCTGCCGGGTCCTGCTCTCAGCTTCCTCCAGCCATGTGCTCTCTGCTCCCTCAGGTCTTTTAGCCCTGCCTCAATCAGGAGGCTGAAGCACCTACACCTGTCTGAGTTGCAGGGCATTCTGGGAAATGTAGTGTGTGTCCTGGTGGCCATTTTGTGGCATGTCAGCCAATCCCGGACTTGGATGTAGCACCTGTCCCACCACGTGTCCCCTTGTGATGCCACAATATGAAAATGGTGAAGTGATGTGTTGGTCTGTGGGGGAAAATCATAGGAGTGACGATCTGAAAATGGCCATGAATTTTGCCACACACACTCTCTCACACACACGCACACACACACACACACACACACACACACACACACACACACACACACACACACACACACACACACAGGTTAACCCTATCACTTGAGAAAACAGACTACTCCAATTCTATTAAATAAGGCCACATTTAAACAGATTTGTAAAAGGCAATAACCTTCATTAAAGTTTGTGCTGATGATCAAATTTATCTTGAAACAAGAATCAGACTTAACCAACATGTCCATTCATTTAGCTCACTAATGACTCCCCCGTGTACGTGTCCAGCTGTTTAAGGGACGTGTGGATAAAGTGGAGGTCTCTTAATGAGGCAGCAGGACTGATGGTTTCTCTCCACTACTTTACTGTGACACATCATTTGGATGTCTTCAGGCTCAAAAGCTTGCGTTTTCTGTAAAGACGTTAAAATGTGACACCAGATCGGTCAACAAGCTGCACGAGAGACAATGTGACAACAATGTTTCATGGCCTGAGTGTTTCTATTGTCTCCATTTAGCTTTTAGAACCTGCTGGCACTTACTGACCTCACCTGCTGTTGAACCTTTTTCTATTTCAGTGTGGAATTTGAAATATCCAGATCACCTCGAGGAGCAATACCACAAAATAAGTGCTTGTATGACTCCGCCCACCAGCCAGGTTGAAGGCTGGTTGAGTATGGCCACAATCTCCTCTTCCTGAGTTACAATGTCGAATAATAGCCAGAGGTGGATATAAAATGTCATCACTTCATTTCATCCTTGGAGACATTTGAATTAAATTGTGTCATAAGTAGTGAATGGATTTGTGAGTTATAGCCAGGAATATGTTTTTGTGAGGTCACAGTGACCTTTGACCTTTCACCACCAAATTCTTATCAGTTAATTCCTGAATCCTAATGAATGTGTGTGAAGTCCCTTCAAGGTGTTCAAGATACTGGGTTCACAAGAATTGGATGGATGGACGGGTGTAACGCCTAGAACCTCCTGCCTGAAGAGGCATAAAATATAATATATAATATAAAATATGATATATAAATACCGTATTATTATTACTGGCACATTAATTTATAAGCAGCTTTTAATGGAATCAATATGAAGTGAGGAAATGAGTAACTGCCCTTTGTAGTTTTCCACCGGGGGGGGTATATTACCAAGATGTAAAGCTTTTCCTAAAGTTGGTAGTTTCACTGCATTGCTGGCTGACTCAACTTATTTGGAAGGTGCGTAGGCTGACATCATGGCAACGTGGAGAGAAACAAATTCTCATGTTCGTTTCACTCTGGATACATCCAACTGTGAGCGTGAAAGGCAGCAAAACACTAGGCCCCAGCCCTCTGTACATGTACATGCCTGGTTTGCCCTGTGCCAGTGCCATAGAGAAAAAAAATGACCCGGACTGTAGTATCTGTACGCTGACAGGACACCCCTGTGGTGGACGTATGAGAAAAGGGGATCGAATGCATATATTACACATATCACGGGTTCTTTTCCCATATTCATCCGTGCTGGATTGTCAGTGCGGGTAAGGCTCCACTACATTTACATTAAGTATAAAATTAAAAAATGGTTTTGGGAAAATTGGATGAATGCAAAGCCACGCGTGGAACCTCTGTGTGAAAACTGTTTTGTATTCATAAGAAAACCGGCTCAAGTGGCAGAGAGTTAAATTGAACCTTATAGCTGTGATACTGCAGACAAGCAGAATGCCTTCATCACCTCACAGTCACAGAGATGGAGTTAACCATCCACACCACCCAGGCTTTTGCAGAAGTTTAATGCTTCTTTAAAGCTTCTAGTCACATAGCTTCCTTTTCTTCTGTTCTCTTCTTTGTATTAACCCACTGATTGTGTTATTGTATGTGGGGATGTCATTGTAATATAATTATCTAAGTCTTTCATGATATACATTATTTTGGGTTGACAAGAGTCACTGATCAACTGTGTCTCCTTAAATATTTTCATCTGCAACTGATTTGCGACTGTTTTGAAGGAAACGTAAATTAAATCTAATTAAATTATCTATTAATGTCATGAGGAAATGTGTTGAGTTACCTTTTTGGCAAATATGTTGATTCTGAAAGTATCAGTAAAATATTGATAGACTTTTCATATCAAAGCCCATATTGATCTCAGATGGGTATTAGTTAGCACTTTACTGATCAATGAGACATTTCTCTCAACTGAGGTTTCTGCCCTTACATTCAAATATCAAAAATCCAGACCTTAAACATAGTGAAATGTTAAAAGGTGTATGCAACCAATAAAAAACGAAAAAACTATATTTTAAGCTACATTTACTCCAGTGATAGTTTCTGAAATTTACGGCATAATTGAATGCCATTCTGATGTAATAATATTCAATGTGTGTCTGAATGCACAGCGGAAGTCCACCACTGCATAAGGATTGGAAACAGAGTTTGCTGGCATCTGTGAGCTGCTCTGTCAGCCTTAAAGTCAGAGGCTCTGAAACTCAAAATGTATCAGTCTTGAGTGTTCAGGACAGGAAACCCTCGCATGATAGGTCGGTATAAAAAGGAAGTAAAGCAGTAGGATTCAACTGTAGGCTACATAAAGCTTCACGCTAAAGATTATCAAATCAATTGTTTGAACTTCTTTTTTTTTTTTTGAAAGTTTTTTGCTGTTGTGAGGACATCAAAGAAGTGGACCAGTGAGGCTGTGGAGGATCTTCAGGTGTGCTCGGACTGTACTGTCCTCTACGACAGAGCGTTTAGTTCGGGCCGGTTCAGGTAACTCTGAACCATTTTTATGCTGCTATAGGTTTAGACTGCTGGGGGACACATCAGGTTACATGGAGCTCTCTCCTCTCCTCTCCTCTCCTCCCCTCTCCTATCCTCTCCTCTCCTCTCCTATCCTCTCCTATCCTCTCCTCTCCTCTCTTCTCTTCTCTTCTCTCCTCCTCTCCTCTCCTCTCCTCTCCTCTCCTCTCCTCTC
>CM076661.1:21035881-21089385 GCA_038496675.1 Rachycentron canadum
CTGGGGGACACATCAGGTTACATGGAGCTCTCTCCTCTCCTCTCCTCTCCTTTCCTCTCCTCTCCTCTCCTCTCCCACACTTTAAATTATCATTTTCATTATCTACTGCACCTTGTTGTTTGGCCTTGGTGTCTCGCTCTCTCTCTATTTGTGTTTCCACAGATCCACTGAAGCTCCATCTCTCTCCACCAACCGCCCCCTGCATCACCCCCTTCCCCTTTTTCCCCTGCTGTTAAACCGACCTGCCCTTCCCTCCCTTCAGGAACCAGTCTACCACCCATTACTCCCATTAAGCTGCCTGACTCTCCCTGCCTTCTCTCCCACCAAAAACTGCCTTCATTAGCTCCTGCACACCATTTCCATCTGTGCATATTCTGTATTGTTACCTGTTTTCTTGTCTGTATACAACATCTATTGCCCGTCTGCCCGTCCTGGGTGAGGGATCCCTCCTCTGTTTCTCACCATGAGGTTTCTCTTTTTTTTTCCCTGTTAAAAGGGTTTTTGTTTTGAGTTTTTCCTCAGTCGATGTGAGGGTCTAAGGGCAGAGGATGTTGTTATGATGCTGTGTAAAACCCTTTGAGACAAACTGTAAAATTGCCTTGCCTTGCCTTACAGACTGGGATGAATTTCAGGACTGCCACTAAAGGTCTGGATGAGTGCAGAGAGGCTGTGACATCATACACCAGCTTCTGTGAGGACGGCTGTGGACCATCATGCACCAGAGCTGTACTCTGAGAAGCTACAGCAAGTTCTCGGCCAGTGACTTCTGTCTGCAAAGGGCTCAGGCAGATCACTAACTGTCTGCCCTCCACTAACAACTCATGCCCGGCCAGCAGCCTGAATGATTCTACTGCCGTCTAAGACAACGTGACAGTCCGAACACCAATTCCCATGACACCATCCACCAGCCCCAGCACAGCAGCCTCACACCACACCCCAGGACAGCAGGAGCTGGGGCCTCTCCAAAGCTGCCCACCTTAGAGGTCCCCTCCTCCACCACCACCACCACCACCACAAGGATGAGTCTCTCCATCCTGGAGAGAAACGTGAACAGACTCTTTAAGCAGGGCCAGACTCTGAAGCACTGTGCTGATCAGATGTCCCCAGTGTTCACAGGCATCTTTAACACCTCACTGGAGACGTGGCATGTGCCAGCCTGCTTCAAGGCCTCCACCATTATCCCCATCCCCAAAAAACCAAGGACCAGAGGATTAATGACTACAGACCCATCGGCCTGACCTCTGTGATTATGCAGTCATTTGAGTGCCTTGTGCTGTCTCACCTCAAAGCCATTACTGACCCATTGCTGGACCCCCTGCGGTTCGCCTACAGAGCCTACAAGTCTGTACATGACGCGGTAACCATGGCCCTCCACTTCATCCTACAACACCTGGACTCCCCAGGTTCCTGCTACAGGACAGGCTCTCCCAGCTGAGGGTGCCTGACTCCACCTGAAGGTGGATCACAGACTTCCTGACTGACAGTGGGCAGCATGTGAAGCTGCGAATACACTGCCCACTGCAGCCCGGGAACATCCCACAGAGCTGCAGTGTTGGAGAAGCTCCGACTCAGTCGTCACATCGCAGTCTGGTCAAAGTCAAAGTCCCTCACATCCTCACACTTGACCATTTTTTTCTGCTTCAACTCATCAGCTTCAGGACTAAATGTTCAGCTGCTGCCTGATATATCCACCACTGACAGGTAACCATGGTAACCAGGTAATAATGTTATTCCCCTCACCTGTCAGTGTCATAATGTTGTATGTGATGCTGAATTTTGGGGGTAGAGTGAATAAAACAAATCACAATAAATTAGAATATTTCCATGTGTTGGGGGTCGAAGGATTTAGGTCTTTTAAAGGCAGCTCAGAAAATTTCTAGAAACGCTGAAGACTGTAGTGTGTGTGTAGTCTGGACTGAAGTGTAAAATCAATATTTTGAGCTCCTCCAACAAGGAAAGTCAGTTTGACTCAAATCTAATCAGGGAGTGATTCCACACATTGACAGAAGCTTCTGCTCACTTTCATATTTACAGCTTTGATGATGGGTCAGCACTGAAGTCCTGACAGCACATGGAATATCCAAAGTAGTAGAGGCAACATTCACAGCAACATCGTGGACTGACATCTCTCAAGCAGGTTAGAGCATCAGGGATCACATTACTGTATAATTATCATACTTGAAGACAGTGAGTATAATGAGTCAACTTTATGAAAGTCAAATTGGTTCTAGATGAGAAATACGTGTCGGATTAGACACTTGCATTTAGACTAGAAGCAAAACTCGGTTTCTCCATCAGCTGTTTCACGTCAGGAACTCATCTTTGTTCTTCCTTTTCTCTGGTGTGAAGTCGGTGGCTTCTGGGGCAAAAATTCAAAGAGTAAAAGTGTGAGAATTTAAACCTGTATTCTATCGAATCACCATCGGGGGGGCGACTCCACGGAATATAAAAAAATAAGATAGATTGTATTGAAGTCTATGGGAAAATGTCCCTACTTCTCACTTGATTTGATTAGTTCAGTAAATGTTTGCCTCATGAATTTATGTTCTCAGTCAATAGTTTCAAGAGCAGCAACATTTGTGCGATGGGTCTTTTACAGTTTAACAAGTAGCCACTTTAAGTGTGGAGGCTGGATTATAAAACCGATAAACTGCCCTTGGATTTTGAACTGTGAGGGGCCTTGGTTGTGTTAATTTGATTCATTTTACATTTCTTTGAGAATAATCACCTCTGCAACAAACAGAGGGCTCAAAGGCAGGTAACGAGTTATGACCTGTCTTGAACATATATCAAACTTGTGTGTTGAACCGAACTAACAGGGGTCAACAGAGTGTTAGAGCTGGTCTTTACCTCTGAATTGTGGATGATGCAGACACTGTGTGTGCAATCTCCAATAAAATGATAAAAAAAAAACCCAAAACTTTAGCTGCGTCTCAACTCTGAAGAACAACACAATGCTTATATTTAAAAGTGCAATCTACAGGTTCGCTGTCAGAATTGTTTGCCAACATATTAATGTTGGGTGATAGGTGATAGGTGCACAATATATCTTGGATGAGGCTGGGCCACGTAGGACTCACCCATTTGGAGCCATTCTGAAGCCTCCAGGTTGCAATTTGTCTGTCTGCCATCGTGGTCTTTTGAAACCAGAAGAAACCATATTTGGAGGAGAAGGTGGAGCTGAGGAGGAGTGAGGGGTGGAGCTGACCTGCGCTGTACTCTATCCTGATTGGGGGGTACAGTCTGTCAATCACACAGTAGCCCCGCCCTCATGCATATCCTGCTTTATGAACATCATGTTGTATTGAAGACTTGAAACTAGAGACTGAGACCATAAACTCATTAGGAAAACGTTTACTGAGCTAATAAATGAAGGGAGAAGTAGGGACATTTTCCCATAGACTTCAATACAATCTGACTTCTTTAACAACCAGTAGAGTCGCCCCCTGATGGGGGTTTAAGGCTCTTCAGCATTGGCTTCACTTTACAGATCCACTTTTATAGGCGGTCTATGTTTAAGACTGTCACTCAGGAAATGGATGCAGCCTTTGAAATGACACAGCCCAGTTGTGCCACTGTGACACAATCAGTTTTGCAGCCTCTGAAGGATGTGGCCCCTGAATTGGACGCAGCTTCAATTTTATTTTAAAATTACATTTTCCAAAGGTTTATGCGCAAATGCCTATTTTGTTGGCAGAATCAGAACATGGTTATCGTCCTTGGCCTGGTGCTCACCTGCAGACTGCTGAGCTGGAGCCAAACAAAGAGAGAAATCATACAGACATGAGTCTAAGTGAGAAGAAACAACAACAACAGCCCTACACTGTGATTAATTCTGCAACCGACTTCATTGCACTATGTGATCCTCTCATATTAAGATGAATTAAAGAGCAGCTGCAACCAGAGATTTAATTAAGATTCAGCATTCACCTTCTGCTGAGGTACCTTTGTTACTTAATTCAAATTAGACCATAGACTTGGCTAAGTGTTGGATTTACAGCATTACAGTGTGCTGATATCCTTGCTTTGCCCTCCACACAATGCTCACAATTGCAATAATATTGCAAAGCCCGTAGGTGTGGGGGAAATAACCGTATATTGAAATTCGGCCGCTGGGAAGAATCAGGTTATGGTTGAATAAATTCCATGGGCTCATCAATATGAGGATATGTTGCCTTTACATCTAAGCAGGAAATTGAAGTTGTTTTTTTTTTTTTACATGCAATGTAGTGGCTGCTTAGCTCCTTCCCCACTCAGTAGCTCCCAGACTTCAAGCTGCTCCTCCATCTTCTTGCATCTCTTCCTCCCACACACGAAGAAATATTTCTTCATCGCGCCACTGTTAACTCGAATGCTTTTGAGGCCCCCCTGTTGTGATGCATATTCACTGTAAATTTCATCAGAAAGACACTGACTTGACGGATGAGTTAACACAGGCCAGGCTGCAGTTTCCTGTGATAAGACGCAGCCTCGAAAATAGGAAAATAGTGTGGTAACGTAAGACTGACATCTCACTACACACCACGCTCGGGATGTAGATTTAATCTTAATCCGGGGCTGAAAGCTCAACGTCCCGACTCAGCTCCTCCTATCTGTGCCTGCAGTTCGCTCATCAGAGCTGTGACAGGTCCATTTCTGCTGCTGCATGTCTGAGATTACATTATGAGTACATCTGCTGGGCGTGACAGTCAGCGAAGGCCTACACTCTCGTGGGCCAATTCACAGTCTTTCAGAAGTCAAATCTCTTTTGCTGGAAAGCAAATGAATAATTTTGCTTGATTAATAATTCAGGGAAAGAATGAAAAGTAGCGTTCTGCCCTCAGTGGCTTACACAAAAGCATTAACTGAATGTTAATTGCATTATTCACCAGGAAAAAAAAAAAAAAAAGTAGTTTCTGGGTGAGCAGCGATAAGACAGAGACTTGTCTTTCATTCTAATTTCATCATGTGTCCACAGATCTCTGTCTTCACCCTGCGCTCTACAATGGGATCTGCAGCTGGGTTAACTCCTGACTTGACTCCTGAGATCATCACTAATTACACAGAACTATTACAAGTGATAGGTCAAACACGCAGAAAGTTTGGCAGATTTTAAATATTTACCGTGGTTATTTGACTTTTTTTGGCGTGTGCTGGGCCATTTAAACCCTGTTTCCACCTGCTATTCACTGAGCGGTCTCTGGATGAATGCAGATGGAGGTAGACGGCTGTTGTTTTTTTCCACACCCAATGGGCCCGCGATGGGTCCCTTTGGGTGTCCAACTAGCCCAAAGGTGTGGGCGAGCATTGGCTGCCCACATTGAGCAGTTTCACTCAGACCGAACATGTGCCCCACATTTCACGGCGATAATGGGGCCCACAGTGGACAATAGTGATCAATAGTAACCTTTACTAACCTTTAGACCACCAGACTTTGCAATCATACCCACAGTGTGTAAATACAGTATACACTGTGTAGAGGAGAATCAATGAGCAAACAGATGTCCTACGAAGTATTAAATTAGGCCTTTAGAGGTGCGGTCAAATCTTTAGATAATTGGGAAATTCTGTGTTTTAGTTCTCAGTGTTTGAGACTTTTCTTCATATGTAGGCCAAACAATGTGTTGAAAAGTTTGCCACATTTGCAAATGTATTTCTTAATAAGGCTTTTCTTCTGAAAAGATTCATCAGGTTTGGCTGTGAATGCATGATCCCATTTTTTGGGGGGGTTGACAGATGCCCTTTGGTTAAGTGAGTCTCTGCTGACTAAGCCCCGCGCAGCATCTATCAGCCAGCCTCGAAAACGTCGATAAAATGGGGGCCTCCCACAAATGAACACATTTACCACTACACTTGTCTGCCTCACCTATTCAGGGCAGTGCTCCAGGAACAGGGAGAGGACACTCTTTGAAGGCTGCCTGACTGAAATAATGGAAGACTTTGGACCTGAGGGAGGCGGTAAGGGAGCGATCGCCTCGCTTCCTGCACTCTACTGTCTGCCCCATGTGGCAGACAATGCTTCAAAGTCTGGGATCAATGGCGCTCCTGTGAGTCGCTGAGTGTGTAGTGACCGACAGGCCTTTGCTCTACACACTTCTGATGCTTTGAATATTGAGGAGAGCAGAGTGTGGAATTTAAATTTCATTGTATTCTAGGCCAGGATGTACCTCTGGAGGCTTGGGTGTAGCTACTGTCTCTTTCGCTCAATCTCTCTCTCTCTCTCTCTCTCTCTCACACACACACTCACACTCACACTCACACACACACACAATATCCTCACAGTGAACGAAAGACAAGAAAGTGATTCTCATTGAAAAATGCATTCCCTATCCAAACCTTAACCTGAATCTAAATGTATCCTGATTGTTAAAGCCAAGTCTTCACTCTCAAAAAGCCCTTTGAAGTTGAAGACCAGCCACAGTGTCCTCATAATGCCAAAGTGCCCCCACAATGCCAAAATTTCCTTAAGCTCACAATGTCTTCCTAATGCTAAAATGTCCTCAAAATGCCACAATGTCCTCATAATGTAAAAGTGTAATTACAGCACCACAATGTGCTCACAATGCCATAAAGTCCTCACATTCCCACAAAATTCTCACAATGCCAAGATGTCCTCACATTGAGTTTCAAACCGAAGTTCAAACTGTAAAAGGATATGGAGCACCTCAGTGGTTGCCTGGTAGAGCGTGTACAAATAAGGCTTAACTTCAGTGGCCTGGGTTCGAGACTGACCCATGGCCCTTTCCTCTATGTTATCTCCCTATCTCCACATATTTTTCTCTCTCTCTCTCTCTCTCTCTCTCTCTTTCTCTCACTACCTCTATAATAAAGACATCAAAAGCCAGAGAAAAAAAAAAAAGACATGTACACACACAGCTAACAATTGAAAAGTTTTCAATGTGATATCATAACTGTCTACAATGAGATCCGGTGCTTATTTTGGACACTTGGGAGCAGATCAAGCTGAAGTCAAGACACCTGAAATCTTATCACTTTATAAAGTTGGTGTGGTGAATGTGTTAATAAAGAGTTGTTTGTGACACCTTCCAGCAGACAGAGAGCAACATTACCATCCAGTGAGAGTTGAGTTTCCTTCCACCTGACGCGCTTAGTTGCCCTGCTCCACTCAACTTCCCGGTCACCTGATCTCCAAACTCGCTAGTACAGCTGCGTCTCGACCCTGTTTCAAGCCACACCTTTCTCTAACCAGCCTAATCTGCGAGGGGCTCATTGCACCACCTGCTGGGTGCCCCCGTAGTGTCATTCTTTAACATGCAGTGTCCTGTCTAATGTTTAGGTTCAGTTAAGGTTAATGAAAGACAGTAGTGTGGTTTAATTTAGTTCACTGAAACATGAAAACCATTATGTGGTTGCGTCCCGTATTCCTCAGCAGACTGGGCTGTTGTCTGCAGGGACATTAGAGGTGGACTGGACTGGCCCTCATGTGAAAGAATGGCACTTAATTGGTGCCAAGTGCCAACAGAGTCTATTACAGTCATATTTATTAGTGTATCTATTATACAGCAGTAATATGTTATGATTTTAATTAGAAAAAAAAAAAAATCTGTACAGTTAGTCTTAGCCTGTTAGCCCATGTCAATGTGTGTTTGTGTTGTGTTGTGTATCCCTACATGCACTTTAGTGGGATCCCCTCTATAAAGTGGCATTTATCTCTCGCCTTTTGTTGATGTGCTCCCAAGGAGAGGTGAGGAGCAACATTGTCATGTCTTTGTTTATTTTTATGAGCTCAATTGCTAATCCATTAACATTACATTTTTCATGTAATTTGTATAGGGATACAAAGATTTATCACAATTGAGCAAATCATTTTTGCTATTGACCTATTTCGTCTGAGTAAACAGAGATCCCCTCCAAAGGCATCCTGGTTTTTCGCCTCCTTATCTAAACAGAATGCACAACAAGAACCGGTTACACAAGAAAATGCCTTGGGATTTTCCAAGAGGAGCTGGAAAATGTCAGTGGGGAGAGGGATTTATGGGCTACTGTGCTTGGCCTGCTCCTGGATTAACCCTTAGATGCACAAGTGACTGGACCCTACACTCTTCCATAAGTGGGTCAAAAATGACCCGTGTTAGAATCAATGTGTTTTTATGCCACGTTTGTCATTTTGGTTAAGAATAATCATTTGTATTATATTTTGGTCCACACAAGAATGATATGATATTTTTATTCTTCACTTTAAAACATTTTGAAAGTTAGAAAAGAATATTACACAACAGCAATAGAACAATGCCAACATCCATTTTGTCTGTGTGTGTGTGTGTGTGTGTGTGTGTGTGTGTGTGTGTGTGTGTTTGTGTGAGAGAGAGTGTATGCATGTGTCTGTAATTGTCCAGACAGTTCCTCTCTCTTTTCTTGCCTTCTTGTCTCCTCACTGTATGCAGTTGTGACAAACTACCTGTTTCTGGCTTTGATCATTGCACACAGGTACATTGCATTTCCCACACCGACTGTTAACTTTACGATCTTTGTCACTTAAGCAGATCTGACACCTCTTTCTCTTTTGTTGGCCCTGTCTGCTTCTTTACTGTGGCTGAGTTGTGGCTTTTCTCACAGCGCACCTTCCCATTGCTTCAATGATCAGGGTTTGCAGTTGGGGGCATCCTTCCAGTCGACTTCTAATGTGTGGTGTGACAAGCTTCTTTGAGGGCTCATTGAGGAAGAGCGGTCGTGCGTTGGTGATGACACTCTTGAATTCAGGGTGCTGAGCTGTGAAAAGGTGTAAACATTCAGGGTGGCGATATCAAGTATGTTGTACCACAGCACCACGGGCCACCTCTGCGTTTGACGCTTGCAGGTGTAGATGCCAACCATCTGTTCCATGGTGTCTCCACCTCCTTCGGTCTTATTGTAGAATGTGATCACTTCTGTTTTTTTCTTTCTTCTATTTTCCTCCACCACTTGCATCATGCTCAGGAGCACAACAGCCATCCCTTTCTTTCTGACCTAGCTGACCACGGTAAGGCTGCCATTGAATCCAAACTCTGTGCTGTGAACCTCCCTGGACTTGGAAGCCTTCATCAGAGGAGGATGTCTGGCTTGTTCTGTCGTCGAGTCCCCACAATAGTGAAATCCTTATCCAGGAGATGCTGTGCAAGAGGCAAACCTAGTGAAAAAGTTATCTGTGGTGATGTTGCGCCATGTGTTTCTGAATCTACTGCGCAACTGCTGGACAGTGTTTTCCCCCAGATTCTTCTGAACTTCTTCCCCTGGTTGTCTCCCCATGTAAACCATTCCATCTATTGCGTAGGGGATGCGTGCATCACAAACCTAGAAAATCTTTAGGCCATACTTGGCGGGCTTGTTTGGCATGTGCTGTAGAAACTTGCACCTCCCCCTGAATGGCACAAGCTGTTCGTCTACAGTGATGCAATCACTGGGGATGAATCTCTGTCTGCAGTTGACCAGGAACAGGTCCCATATGTAGCAGAAGGCTGCCATGTGGTCTGTTTCCAGTCCAACGGCTCTGGTCCTCTTGTCATCGAAGCGCAAGACACAGTGAATATCTTCAAATTTTCCAACAGCCATAGTGGCCTTGTACATGGGATTATGTAAAGGACTCCCAAACAGCTCACGGACTGATAAATCCCAGTTGTTCTCACTTCCTGCAAGAAGGGTAAATCCAATGAAGGCCATTAATTCATCTTCGTCAACATTTTTCCACTCTTTTCCTCCAGCTGTCGCTACTCTCCGAGTAGAGTAGTAGTAGTGATAAAGAGCTCCCATGTATCTTTTGGTGAGACAGTGGTGGTTAGCCCTGGTGCAGGCCCTGACCGACTTCTCAGGATATTGAGGCTTGGTGTTCTGCCCTGGGTGGAGGGTAACTAGGAGGGTAAGAGCCCTTACGACTCATTCCGTTGGACCTGATTTGGACTTCACTTTCTTCTTCAGAGGACTCACAAGAGGAATCTTCTGTGTCCGTGTGATCCTGTTCAGTTGGATTTCCAGGTGGACCGACACCTCCACCTGGACAATAGTCTGGGTCCTCGTTGTCTGATATTTCAGATTCTGAGTCCAATCCTGTAACTGCCTCCTCATCCAGCATCTGTAGGACCATTTCAACTGTATACTCAGCAGCCATGACACCTTGGATGAGGAAATGTAAAGGGAAGAGAATGTTTTGAATGACAAGCAAACCTATTGATCAATATTTAGCTATATCAATAAATGCACACACATGCACGCAATACATACAGTAATGTTAGCTAGCTAGCTAACTATAAAATAGGCAAATTTGATGATAGATGATAAGAAACATATTCTTTCAAACAACAGTCATGAATGACACACACACACATTTCTGAGGTCAAAAAATGAAGATAGTACTTACATGTGTCTGATCTTGCTGTGTAAAATAATCTTCTTTAGGGGTGAAACTTATGATGTAGTCTGTGTGGTCCACAAAATATATATTCCTGACAGTCACAGTTGATAAGAATCGAAGGTTCCCATGAAATTCCATAGGAAATGGATGCGGGTCATTTTTGACCCACCTTTTGGAAGTTTGGGATAGTAATACAAAAACTACAATTTTGTAAATTGTATAAAAGGTAAGCTAAAAAATGAAATGGCATGATATCAATAATATATTTTTTTAAGGAATAGCTGGAATATGAAATTATAACTTTTCATTACGAAGATATTGCAAGAGAACGACCTCACCAGGTCATTTTTGACGGATAAGTGGGCAATATTCAACACTAGTTCCTGTCCATGTCTCAGGAAAACTAATAAATTACTTTTTTGAAACATGTCATTTGTCTATGTTGCTGCTGAATACTAGCCCTTCAGAAGTCTTCATTAGTAGTGGTCACATTTGGCACCTGTAAGCACATCTAACAGACCAGTCTTGGCAGGTGTTGATTCCTGCATTTAATCTGCCACAAATTCTTCATAACACAATTGACAAAAGCTGAGATACAAAGGACTCAAGCTTCAGAAACACACTTTTAATACCAGGTGTGGAAACCTCTGGCTCATTTGCAAAGATGCTGCTCAGACTTTGGGTCTAACCTTTAGGGGTAATTCCACCGATCTCTCCTCCACTACTGTCACATTCATTCATTATCTTTGTACTTATTGAGGAGGTCACCGCAGAGGTCACAGTCGTTGACTCTCCACCGCTGACATGTCTGACCGTGGGTGTACGTCCAGCTGGCTTCAGGCTTTGTGCTGCGACCCCTCCTTGCCCCACAGGTGTGAACGTCAGGTCATCCAGGCAATTAGGAAGCTCATGGGTATGCGAAGGCAGCAGCGCTCATTAAAACAACATGACTTCCATTTTACAGGCCTGACAAACAGGATTTTATCGAAAATAAAAAAAGAGAGAGAGAGAGAGCGAGAGAGAGAGACATCATCGTGGTTGCTATACTGCAGAATGTCCTAATTATACACTTTAAATTGGTTTTAAGTTCGCCATAGTGTCAAAAGTTGTCAAATTCAGTCGGGTTTATGACATATTTCGTCTAGAGTTTATGAATTCATTAGTTTGTTGGCATGTGTTTACGTACAGTGCGTCAGATAAGTGCCCACATTTTGCTTGGGGCAGAAAAACAACTGGGTCAAAACACTGACTCCAATTAAAAAGAAGGTCTCGTCACTCCAGGTTAAGTAGCGCTGTCAAAGATATTTTCTTCTTACTGTTTGGTTCAGTTTTTTCTTACTGGATTATTACTGTGGTAACTTTACTATGGTGGCCCAGAGAGCTCAACGCACTAGATCTCAAATAGACAAAAGAAACTAATTCAGAAAACGTACAAAAATGACAGCAAATGTGCTGCAAGCACACACAACACAACCGATTTGCTCATGTCACGTGTATTTGCAGTGTGTTGTGAGTATTTCCATCCCATGTGGTGCCAAATTGATGTTTTCTGACCCATTGGTTTGTGAACTGCCATTATCAAAGCCTCCAGTTTGGAATGTGGCCATCTTTTTAAAAAAAACCAAAAAAAAAAACAGAAGAAACCATATTTGGAGAAGATGGATCTGGCCAGTACTCTATCTTGATTGTCAGTAGCCACACCCTAATGCACCCCCGGCTTTATGGTCTATTTTCCTATAAATCTCATGTTGTATTGAAGACTTGAAACTAGAGACTGAGACCATAAACTCATTAGGAAAACATTTACTGAGCTAATAAATCAAGGGAGAAGTAGGGACATTTTCCCATAGACTTCAATACAATCTGACTTCTTTAACAACCAGTGGAGTCGCCCCCTGATGGTCAGTAGATAGTATGGAGGTTTAAGGCTCTTCAGCATTGGCTTCACTTTTCAGACTGAAGAGGGACCTCATGAAGTTTAGCATTAAAGAAAAAGAAAAAAACCATAATAATTTTCTGTGTGCCACATAAAGGTCTTTGTGTTTTATCACTCCCTGCCTGCAGCAGCTCTCATCTGTTGCAGGCAGGAATGAACTGCAGGGAAAAGTCCTGTTGGGCTCAGCTGATTGGTCAGGGCACATACCACGCGGCTGCAATTGCAAATCAGGTTGCCCCAACACTTTTAATGCAATGGACCAGATTTCACTAAAAATGTGGATTGTTTTCTGATACACTCTGTGGACTTTTTTGTTTTAGAGGTTGTTTTGTTGGTCTGTGTTAGAGCCAACAACATAAGGGTTGGGTCTGTTCAACACATATATCAATAACCACGACACACAATCATGCTTATAGAAGATACAAATGAAAATCAAAACCCAATAACCCAAAAACACTCCAGGCTGACCTGCAGTCCTCACACCAGAAGAAGAGAAGAGAAGAGAAGAGAAGAGAAGAGAAAAGGACCTGTTAAAGCTGCTTGTGAAAAAGAGTAGAAAAAAAGTGATGCTTTAGTTTCCCTTTTCTGATTTTTTGTTATTTCTCCAAAGTTCAGCACTTTATTTTAAGATGCACATTTTTAAAAGCTCTGTTATGACCTTTATGACCTTTGCTTGAGGAAACGTTGCCTCTGTGAATCTTAAGTGAACACTCCTGCAACAGAGTGATAACAAAACAACTGTAGACAAATGCAGGGGCGCAAAAAACAGCTAAAATAAAATATACAAGGTGAGACAAAGACTAATGACACAGAGAGAGGAATACAGCAGCACCACACAATGCTAATGTATGGTTTCAATGAAAGACACAGATTGCAGCTGTGATCTGGACCAGGAGGAGCCAGAGGGGCTTAACTCACCCAAAACAGACCTGAGCTCCCCCACAAGCCCAAAAACCGATGGGAAATAATGACCCTTACCCTTAAACGTGTGTGTGTGTGGCTCTGTGCTATGGGTCTGTCCACGTCCATGTCCATGACCTGCACATCTGTTTTAATGCTCCATGGTTTATGATCTGCTTTCATGGGTTGTTTAGTGCGTCTGTGTGCTTAGATAACTGTTTGTGGATGTGTGCATCACTTTCAGCTCAGAATGTTTCTCTCTCCATCTCTGTCTCTGCACTGAAGGGAAATATTCTCCGATTTGTTATGAAGCCGGAGACAGGAGCTGCAGCTGAGGCTGTCCAAGGAGCTGACGGCTTTTTCATAACAGTTGTCTCTGAAGCCATCACAGACAAGCGGACGCAGACTCCGGGTCTGTAAAGTGAAGCCAATTCTATCTAACGACGAGCTGATTAGCATGCTAACTTCAAAAAAAAGAAAAAAAAAAAAAAAAAAACTACAATGAGTTGCTATCGGAAAGTGATGAGAGAGAGTGAACATTGCTGTTGCTGTCCAACTCTTTAGTGAGTACATTAATTAAAATTGCTGCGGCTGTTAGCTATAAAGCGACAGCAGCACTTACAGAGGCTACTTTAATTCTTTCCAGATGACATACAAAAAGAGTTTGGATGCATTTTGTATCTAATCTGGTTAGTGTGCTAACTTTAATAGAAGAGCTATTGGAAGCTGCAGTGAGTCTCTATTGGAAAGTGTTCATCTGGTCCAGGGTTAGCCGGTTAGCGTGCTAACTTCAACAGAAGAGACGAGAGTTAATGAAATGACTGAATGAATGAATCACAAGGTTTCTTCTAGTCTGGTCAGCAAACGGCTGTTAATGCTAACACAAGCTAAAGCAACAGCAAAAGTTACTAACAGCTGCTTTGATGGATTCCAAAATAGATAAGACAAAAAGACGCAGTCACCCTGAGTCTGGAGGTGTGGAGGGAAGAGGTTTGAGATGATGTTAGAGGATCTGACAGGCACTTTGTTTGATCCACACTGAGGCCATAGTCTTTATAGAGTCATCAGACGTGCAATAAAGGTCTTTCTTCTACCAAAAAGAATTGCCCTCATAAGACCCAGACATTTTTACAGTACTAAAACCACCCACATAATGATTTATACTGATGCTGAAAGAGGGAGTTTAAACTGCAGTGCAGTCCCAATAGTAAAACCAGCCCAAACCCTCGATCTGTTTTACATGAGACAGGAACTTATTTCCTGTGGGTTGAACAAATGTCATATAAAACCACATCAAGTGAAACTGTGTGTCTCACTGTACGAACCCATCAGTAGATGTTGGTTTTTACAGGATGTGTGTTTTCACAGATGGCTACTTTAACAAGGTGACAACAAATACAGCAGATAGGAGCAGTGTTAAATGGGACATGGGCAGTGAAAACCGCTCAGGCTTGATGTTTCAGTGAACCAGTGATGTTTCACACCCAATTTAAAGTTTGAGGAAGTGAAACTACTCGTGTGTGTTTGATCTTGCTCCCTTTGGTTTGGCTTTCTATGACATGCTATGATTAGAAAGATCCACTCGGGTGTTTTAGATACAAAGGGAGGTGAGTTTTACACCTGCTACACACCGCATGACAATTTCACCCAAAGCCCGAAACTGTGGAATCAGAGTCTGATCACATGGAGAGAGCAGAAACTTCTATTACACATGAAAATACACATCACTCCTCACTGCCTTCTTAAATTAATCATACACCCCTGTTGGCAGGACATGTCTCAACATGTGCTCTATTTTTAGTGGAAACTTGGTTGTTCAATACCCTTCAAAAACTACCCATATGACAATAATAAAAAAAAAAAAGATACATTTTTTTTTCTGCCAGGGAATGAAGCTATCTGGTTGAGGTTAGCGAACCATCGTGGTAGTTGCCTTTAGTAGTATGCAATGCTGACTTTCACCCCTTTTCCACCAAAATTAGGCTTTTCTTCTTCTTTTTTTAACAAAAGCTGATTGACCCTCTTTTTCACTGCCGGTCCCGTCTGCCTGTCTGTCTACTGTGCCTGTGTGCTATGGAAGTGCACTGATCAAACTGCTCTTTGTGTATGTCCTATGCCCTGCTTACAGTGTACAAAACTGATAAAAATTAATGGGTTGTCGCTCCTGCAAACGTGTTGGGGCCTGTGTGAGACACATAGATCAGTGATTGTGTTTTTGAAACTTACTTTGTGGCTCCAGCTCTCTCTGTCACCCTTGAGCAGAGTGGATATGTGTCTCTGCTCTGACAGATGTTATGGCAAGAAAAGGGGTACAAATTAGTGGGTTCACCCGAGGGTTGTAAATTTATCGGCTCTGGCTCCAGTTGGCATTAATGTTAACACATCTTCACTGCAGTGTCATTTGACCCAGGTCGACCCTGCAGACTTTTCCATTGCCAACAAAAGCCAGATGTTAGCAGGTCTTAGCTTAGATAAGTTTTTTCACAAGAAATGGGGCTTTTTGGTAACAGATTGGATGTGGCAGAAGTATTGCTGGTCCATGATTCTGGTCTGACACGGACATCCATCTCAGAAGGACAAATTCAAAGCCATTCTCAGAAGTCTTTTACCAGACTGACACGCCTCTTTATTTGTGCCAACCTTAACAACAGTATGGGTCATGGAGCGGCCATGGCTTCATTAGGTTGAGGTACAAAAACTATTTATTAGCAGTTTATTTAAAATAAATAAACTCAAGGTTGGAGGACCCATATGGTTACCACAATAAACGTGGATAAAAGACCCAAAGTTGATTGTGGATTGGTTACAAATTCTTCTCCTGTGTGAAAGTCTTGTATTTTGTCAGGCCATCTATCTGGTGTAATGAGTGTATACACATCAGCCTCCAAATTCCTCCTTTGCTCCCTCATGATTACTATGGCTGCTGGAGACAGGGTGGCAATAAAACCTAACTTTGGATCATAATAAGCTGCTGACTCAGATGAGCTATGGTGTCATGGTTTTACAGCACACTCTCCTATCTGATATTACCAAAACTACAAAAAACCTAACTAAAATCAGGTATATTGCACCCTGCTCTTACATTTGAATTTTAATTCACCACAGAATGCATTTTGAGCAGCCTGATTAAGCTTCTTAAGAGACAAATAACTTTGCTCGTTCATCAGAGAGATTTCCTTATTATTTTCCCTGAGGAAGCTCCATCCTTTCATTATCTACATCGCTTATCCATGCAGGCATGTGGGGGGCTGGAGCCAATCCCAACTGACATTGGGAGAGGGCAGGGTACAGCCTGGACAGGTCACTAGTCTATCACAGGCCAACATATAGAGACAAACAACCATCATTCCTAATGCCTATGGGAAATTTAGAGTCACCAATTAACATTTATTAACATTTGGACAGTTTAAAAATTATTTAACCCCTCAACATTACCTACTCTTTTTCAGCCATTTTTCATTGTGTACAACTAAAGCACAGACACGATACACATATTTTTTGTTTCAATCTGACTTTCTTTCCAAAGATATAATTATCTCCATCAATTCCAAATGAACTCATACGAAAGTAAATCCGCTTAAAAGGACAAACAGAACCTGCCTATGAATCTTCATGTTTTTAAGTTTTCACTGATCATTGTCTTTACTTCCATTGGTGCACTGCAAACAGGAGCTGGTAAAAGATACTTTGGCATACTGTTAATGATAACACTAAAATTACAGTCACAAAAAAGAAGTGACATTGCCTCAGGTGGTTCTGAAGGAGGAAGGACAAAAGACAAGTGACTTTTAATACTGCACGCAGAACGGAAATGTTCATATAAAGAACAAGTCATTGGTTCTCATCAGTGAGTCCTTATCAGAAATCACAAAAAAAAAAAAAATAGAATAAAATAAAAAATCTCGAGGTCATAGCGGTGGCTTTCAGCCAGAGAACACCTCACTGATCTACCCACCAGAAGACAGCATCTGTAAGCAGGATGAAGTATGTGGCCCTTCAGCCGTCTCCTCCAACTACATCAAAGTGAAAATGACATTACCTGTTTTTTTTTTTAAAGAGAGAAGTAATTAAAATGACATTGTTGTCAAAAAAAAAAAAAAAAAGCCCAGAGGACAAACTAAGACAAGTTGCTCAAATCAATGAGTGTAAGAAGGTGCTTTTAAATGAGATATGACATGAATAAATGAGTCATAATGCAGAGGCTGCCGATGCCTGGCAGTAATATATGCATTTATAAGAATCTCATTACTTTAGCTGAGCTGGATTGAGCTTCCCTTTGTGACGTTGATCTCAATCGACACGAAAAAGATTTAAATGCCATCCGGATAACCGAAGGCCCTCGTGGTGGTAATCAGCATTCAACAGAAAAAAAAGCAGCTTAATGGCATCTCAATGTGCTGCTGCCGCTCCTCACAAAGGGCCATTTAGAACAGGAACACATGGAGCATGGGGAGGTTGGCGGGGTCTCCGTCGACAGGTTTCTATCAGGGCTGACTGAGAATCTCAATCTGCTGTGTGTTCATGTTGGGAGGATACTGCCGTCGCTCACATGCAAAGACAAACACCAAGAAGAGTTGCTCACCGATTCACTTGTTGCTTTTTAAACTTAATAAACAGAGTCTGTGATTAAACAGATCTGGACCCACAGCGCAGACACTGGAGGCAGGAACAAAATCTAACACTTTATTGAGCGGGTCTGAATTATGGCAGAGCAGCAGTTGGAGCCAATTTGGCGACAGAGTCTCTGAATAAAGCTCGGTGGCTCACAGGGAAAACAGCTTGCGACTACAGGAGCAGGCAAACAGGATCCAGGAGCAGAACCAGGACGGTACCAGAAAATACCTTACGAGGGGTCCAGAGCCAGGGCCACGAAGAAGCGAGTACCCCGAGGAGCCTGAGCGCAGGATGAGAGCAGGATCCAGGAACCACATGCCTGGACGGGAACAGGTGAATAAAGAAACTAGCGGAGATCCAGCAGGTAGGTATCAAGAGCTTTCTAACTGAAGCTGAGTCGACAGACCTTACCACAGAGGGTTCAACAATGAACTGATGAGGACTGGAGAGAAAGGCCAGCTATGAATCAGGTGAAGGAGGAGGCGACGATCAGTGAAGATGATCAGCAGGTGAGTGAGTAGATTGACAGGAGAGAGGAATGTAGGTCAACTACATCCAGCTGGAGACGAACCCCCACAGTGGCTAGGGATCAACTTCTTTTGTACAGAGATAAATATACCTTTTGTACATTTTTATTTTATTTATTTTTTTATTTTGGTGCAGTAAATAAGTGAAAGTCAGAGCGTTTGTTCTCTTAATGTTTTGTTTTTGCTGCCACGGTGGAGAAATAAAGCAGCCATCTCACTGTTAGGAGTCAGGCTCAATTAGCTTAGCAGGTCTAACAGCCACAGCTCAGATCCACAGTTGTGGAAAATGAACTGATAAAGAGTGAAAATGAATGTGAAAGGTGCAGGCTTTAACCCAGATCAGTGCCCGTGCCGATGATTCAAGCCCAATTTAAAACTGAATTCAGATCATGATCTCCAGACGGTTGCTTTTATGCTGAGCATCTTCTGTCCTCTGTCCTCTCTCTCTCTCTGATGATGTGTCTCAGCTCAGCAGATACTTGGAAAGCTGAAGAGCACATTATACACTCCACTGTTACATAACAACAAGTACTACTTTTTTTTCCTCCCCAGATCTGGAATTTACTAGTTTTTGGGTTGAGTTCGTGCAGCACGGTGATGCAGCGGTTTGCGCTGTTGCCTCACAGCAAGATGGTTGTGGGTTTGAACCCTTGGAGCCTGTCTGTGTGGAGCATGTTCTCCTTGTGCCTGTGTAAGTTCCCTCCAGACATTTGATTAATTCGTGACTCTAAACTGCCCGTCAGTGTGATTGTGAGTCTGACTGGTTGTTTGTCTCCTGTGATAAACTAGAGACCAGTGTGTACCCAGCCCTCACCCTATGACAGCTGGGATTGGCACCAGCCTCCCTGCACATCCTGCCTGCACCAGTCACTGCTTGTCCATCTTTTTGGCCGGTCTTAATCTTTGACAGCACCTTGGGCAGAGTTATAGGGCTCAACTCTTTCCAAGTCTCTACATATTGAGAATCAGCACAACCTAAGCTACATATGTCACTCAAAGACTATGGGATAGTAGCTCAACAAGAAAAACACATATTTACCTTGTAGATAAAAGAGTGTAAACCATAATAACTAAAGAAAACTTAGTTAATCTCCAGCTCAAACCTTTGTGGAGCAATAACACTCTATAGAGTGTGATTTTTTTGGAAGGGTATACACTTCACTGGGCTTGAGGTCCAAGTGTTTCAGCAAAGCCCCGAATCATGCTGTTTATTACAAGTTGTCATAATGAGTTTTCTGGCAGATCCCGAAGGTGCGACACAAAAAGGGACTGTGATAAAAATGTACAGATTTCATTTGGCCAACCAGATGAGCAAAGTTAGTTGGGGAGGAATAAAAATGCAGTAAGGCTTGCATTGGTAGCGGGGACCCTGAGGCCAAGGCTGAGCCTTGGGCTGAATGGGAAGCAGAAATGCAAGGGGCTTGAGATCATGGATCTACACAGAGAACATTAATTACCACAGCGTGTGGTGAGTGGACAATCTGGCGAAGACTGGGGAGCTGAGCCGGGCTTTTAATAGGCGGGCGGTCAGATGCTTGAAGGGCTGAATAACTGCAGGTGTGTAAGCAAGGCAAGGAGGACTCCAACCCCACCCAGCTACAGCGAACCTTCAAACAAGACACAGGGAAAACTGACAACACAGACACGCCCACATAAGGGGAAGGAAGGAGCAGGGAAATCAAGAGGGGGAAAAACACAAGTACTTTTTTGTAATAATCCCGATGGTGGCAGTGCAGGAACCAATGCCTTTTACATTGACTGCTCAGAGTGCTGATGGACCCGAGGCCAAAGCTCATCCCATTGTGTACCTCAACACCCCACACTGATTTTAGGGACTCTCTCACAGCCTGGGCTCTTGCCTGTTAACACACCGCGTGTCTGCTGACACCTGACCTTAATTTGTGAGGTCGAATCTATGTAGCAGAGTCATTGAACTGGTAAGTTTCCTATAGATGGGCCCCTGTTTCATGTGCGATTCTGTCTGTAAACCGGGTGTAAAATGCTAATTAATCCAGGGGTCTGTGCGTGTGTCTGTGTGAGTGTGTGCGTTGTTCCTTGCCCTCCTAGCAGCTGAACTGTGTCTAATTGCTTCCATCTTGCAGCTGAAGTAAGAGGCTGCTCCTCCGTCCACCGGCACGCTGTCGAGCAGAGCGCGGTGTGGAAATCAATACAGAATTCACATCTTTGAAAATTGAGGAGCCATCACAAATAATTTATCAGTGTGTGCATGTGAGAGAGAGGGGAGGGGTGTGTTTATGGGCCTGTCGTGTTTCGCTCTCACACCTAAGAAAATACAGCGCTGCTTCTGGAGTCGTATTTCACGGAGGGACAGGAACTCATTCAGCCACGGTTAAATCAAAGGAAGTGGTCCTCAGAGATGTCAATAGCCAGCACTCTGCATTATTTTCAGTCAATGACGACTTGCTTCTTCTGCCTCTGCCCACTCAACACTTCAGAGAGTGTAATCAGAGCCAGCACTCAAGGCATAATTAACAATAGTAACGAAAAAATGAGCATAGGTGTGACTGAATGAAGATTAATGAGGATTAATGAAAGAAAACTTTGCTGATGGACAGAGATGAGAGCCAGAGAGACAACTTGTGCTCCAGTGATATCACTGGTTCAGACACTGTTTTCCCTGTCCTTCATTTCAAGAGGCTGGAAGCTATTTGATTTCTAATGGATTTTCTCACAAGCCTCCATCCAAACACTAAAGGTGCTTAATGAGTGTGATTGTTAGCGGAGCAGTGGCCCGAAATATGGGACGTGTGCTCCTGATATCAGGGGGCAGAGGGAGTCGACGAGACACTTTAACCCTCTCGGTGCATGGAGCATAGTATCCACTTGCTAGAATCACCTCCTCTGGTCATTTCCTCCCCAACCCGACAAGTTACCAGAAAGAAACCGGAGGTGTTTTAACAGAACATTGTGATGTCACAGTGAAGTTGATCTTTGGGTTATAAAATGTCAAATGTCATCATTTCATTTTATCCTTATAGATATTAATGCATGCCAAAATAAGTGCTTATATTTGAACATTTTTGAGTTTTTTAAGTGACCTTGAACTTTCACCTTTGGTCACTAATTGAATTAGTTCACATTTAAGTGAATGTTTGTGCTAAATTTGTAGTAAAAGTTCCCTAAAGCCTTACTGACTTTTTTTTTTTTTTTTTTAAAGAAGAAGAAACCATATTTTGGAGGAGAAGGTGGAGCTGAGGAAGAGTGAGGGGTGGAGCTGACCTGCTCTGCTTTCTCCAGCAGGTCACCATCTGTCAATCAGGCAGTGGCCACACCCTAATTCATCCCCTGCTTTATGGTCATTTTTTCCCTAAATGGGACCAATTAAAAAAAGTGGGTGAGTCTGCAGGGTGCTCGGCAAACACGCCACGACATAATCGGAAACAGGGAGAGAGACTGAAAATGCCGGGGCAGCGAGGAATCGGTCTGAATTGAGAGTCTCGCACGGAGGCCGGTGAAGAAGAGTCTGGAACAAGTGGCTGGAGGCTGGTGTTTAACACAGGCCGAGTGTCTCTGGACCAGCCCAGTGACCAGGTGAACGGAGGCTTGATGAGATGAGAGTGGCTGATGCTGGGAGCTGCTGGAAAACGGGGTGGATGGGAAATGACTCGGTGACAGCTGGATGACTGGGAATGTAAAAGTGGGGCAGGAATGAGCTGTAATAAGACTTAGCCTCTTAATTAATCATGGGAGTGTTGGGGCCTCGACATGCTATAAACCAGTCAGTCAGAAACCAGAGTGCCATCTCCCCTTCCCTCTCAAAGCTAGGTGAGTCTGCACCTCGGTGGATTACTGTTATAACAGCCGATTTTCCAGAACTAGTCTGCAGGGGAAACGGAGCGTGAGAGCAGACCTTCGACAGAAACAGCAGGACTCCATCAAACAGGCCCTGGGGCAAAATATTAAGCTGAGGGTGTGATGTATGCTTTTGTACCCTCAGCTGAGTGTAAGCTGGTAGGTGTATGCACCGTGTTTTATTGAGGTGTAACTGACCAGTCTGATGTATGTAGGTGTTTGCCATTATAGTGCAGCCTGGTGTCATTAATGGAGGTTAACACAGTGACCAGCCATGTGTGATAGCACTGTCCTCTGAAACAGCTGCTCAGTGAAGTGAAACACTGCACCGAGGACCTCAGAGCAGACATCACTGTCTATTGCCTCACCGCAGCTGTTGAACTGACCACGCCTCTTAAGACCAGCACGCCCACGCCTAAAGAGAGCGCACTTACCATTGAAACAACCTGGGCACTGGACGGGTACATGACAATGCTGATGATCTAAAACTAGCAAAGATACTTGTGTTGAACTTGAGCCTGAGTTTCATCCCAGTTTCATTGGGGCAGGTGTGAAAACTGCAACCTTGACCCTTTCGAGGAGATGGTCTTGGCGTGGTCCCAAAGAAACTGCGGAGTGGTTCATTTTTGGTGTTAATGAGTTCTGAACTCGATCTGACCCCGCGAACAGGTGAACTCACAAGTCTGAACAAGATGGCTCTTGTAGCAGAGTGTGCTTTGCATTTTGGGATGCAGATGAGCTTTTGAAAAACAGCAGGTAGCAGACAGCAAAGTTAGCATCCTTGATGTTAGCAGCTGAGAAGGAATGAAGCGAGGGCTTGTTCAAGGCTGGGTTAACCATTAGGGTGCCCAGGGGCCCAAGGTTCGCTTTACGTGAACCTGTCCACTGGTGCCAGAGTCGCGAGTGATGACGTTTCTTTGCCGTCCATCGGAAAAGCTAATCTCATGGACAGCTCAGAACAGCTAACCTCAGAGGTCTGCATCAACCTGCCCCCTTTTGCTCCTGCGAGTGTCCCTGTCGGCCTCGGAGCCTCCAGGCTGCGCCAAACCAGGACATGATGTCAGTTAAAAATTTCATTATTTAAGAGTAAAAGCTTGTACAAGCATTTAGTCTCTGAATGTCTCTAGAAATGATTTATCTCTGAAGAGAAATTGCCTGAAGAAAACATTCTCTCATTCTCAGTTTTTAACCCCGTCTGTTTTAAACTGTGACAGTGACAGGTTGTTTATTTCATTTCAAAATGGCTGATGACCAAAATGTCAATTTATTTTGACTTCATCAGGGGAAGCTCTGAGGCTCTCTCTCATTATTTAGGAGAAAAAGTTCTTTACTTTGTAATATTTCTTTCTCTCTGGTCTCTGGACGTCCTGCGGAGGCTCTGTAGAAATGATTGAAGTTCCTTTTCAATATCATGGGGCATTTGAATGTTGGTGTCCAGGGACTCAGAGGCGTGTTAATGTGGCACTGGGCTTGCTTGGACTAGCAACAAGGTACAGTGCCTTCTTGATATTTGGGCAGATGACGACATCTGCCAACTCCTGAAATAACTGGTGTTCAGCTTCCTTCTCAAATGCAGCATTAGATCTTTGCAGAGCCAGAGTCTGACAGCATTATGATGATGTACCAAGGTGAATATACTGTCCTGGTGACAGTATGTGGATATCTACAGAGAAATGCCATTCCTGACACTAATCCAGTCCAGATGTGTTGGACCTTCCTGTATTTACTTTCCTGCTGCCGCCAAACAATCGGACCAATAAGCGGTGTGACTGTTTATTACGCATGTGTGTGTGTGTGTGTGTGTGTGTGAAAGCAAACTCAACCAAGAGAAATATGCTCATCAACTGAATCAGACCAGAGCCAAACCAAACTTCAGGTGCAAAAACACCCTTCACAAATCTGAAGCCACAGCAGGGCTCTGGACCATCCCCACTGATATAAAGTCAGTCAATGCTGTCCTGCGGTTCTGGTGATCACATTGCAGCTGACGAACCACTGGCTGAAGAACACGTCTAACATCTAATCCAGCACGACTGTAAATGTAAGTCTGCGTTTTGAGAGTCTTCAACACACTCACAGTCAGACGGGTTGAAAACATCCAACTACAAATGAACGGAGTTGCCTCTGTCATGGTATTTATTGCAGCGAGGTTCTGCACTAGTGTTTCCAACAGAAAAGCAACAGCATTGATTGTCTGTTCAGCTCGGCTGTTGTTTTACATCTGACTGACTCAGAACAGGTTCAGCTGAACACAACAAACAAACCCTCTCTCCACCTTTTGTTTGATGCATACACAGAGAACCTGGGGCAGAATACATCACGTCTGCCCCTGAGAAGCTGGCACACGTCGGCGCACGGTGACTGTAATCAGCCATGGATGTCTCCTGGTGGGATGATATTGTAATCAGTCAGCCTTGTCTCAGATCAGCTGCGTAGCTTGTTCACCCCCTCTGACATCAACATAATGACAGCGAGAGACCATCATCATTTCCCACACTTTGGAAAGTCTCTTTGGTCTGCACCTGCACCTTTTTAGATAATATGTGGGTTTCTGTCCAAACTCAGGGTGAAGCCACGTATTTGGGCAGGACTGTGACCGTTCACTCCACTATTTCTTTCACCTCTATAGACCTAAAGTTATAAAAGCTGGGGGTTAGTCAAAAGCAATGTTAAAGAGGGTTAACATTAGCCACCTCAACAATCAGCACTCTCAGCCCCAACCTCAAGCACTGAGGCTGAATGAACGCAACCTGCAGGTCCTCTTCAGACCACTAGAGTCTGGCTCCAACAGCGAGTCAGTCCACAGACTCCATGTTAAAATGTCCAACTTTACAGCAGAAATAAACATGTTTACAGCCTGAAAATGTTTAGGTCTCTAAACTTAATTTCCTCTGGCATGCATCACCTCTTCGGTAAGGCTCTGCCAAGATGGCAATGGTGGAGCAGCTCAAAACCGCTCTCGTCACAGAGGCTACATCCATGTTTTAGCTTTATTTAGCCGCATGCGTTGCGGTTGCTCATGATGATGGCAGCTGTTGAGGCTAGACTAGATTTACAAAGAACTAGATTCACAAAGAAACTTCATTAGTTTGAATGAACATAACTTATACCTTTAATATAAATTTAATATAATCAACATTTACCTCATATCTTCCTGAATGTTAAATTTAGTGGTAGCTACATTTTACTTGACCTTGTCAAGTTAGTTGTACTTAATACTACGGCAGAAAAATAATTTTTTGGCAATTTTTTGCCTTTGGAGAAGAGTAGCGGGAAATGAGACTGAGAAAGGGAATAGAGAGTCCAGCCAGATAGGAATCGAACAGGAGTCTCACCAGCTCAGACACTTGCAACCACATGCACCTTACCTCCTGGGTATCAGGTCATCTCAAGGAGGAAAAAGAAAAAAATAATAATTACCAAATATTTGTTGACCCTGGGGCTGCCCAATTAAGGCAACGATTATAACCACAAATATTTTGATCAATATTGAGATCATGTAGCACGATTATTCACTGACTTTGGAAACACCACACATTCAATGGAATAAAAAAAAAAAAGAAAAACAGTGGATTTACCTTGAATTTAACATTCAATTCAACAAAAAATGATCTCAATAAAATATATACAAGTAACATAATTTACACTAACCACTAATTTGATTCAATTAAAAAAATAAATAAATAAATTATCACCCAGCCCTAACAAAACCAACTGCTCATTTTTGTCATTGAGCAGAACAACATATGACTGTTTTCCAAGCATTAACCACAGTCTGTCCCTCCCAACAGTGAGCACCTCAACTAGAGAGCCAAAAGAATGTATTATTCTTTATAATGGAGCTCTGACTTGCATATTCAGTGAAAACTCTTCCACTGAAGATGTATAGAGAGACTGGATCGTGTGATCATGATGCTGTGGGCCTCTACCAGACTGGAGCCTTTGTCACTCTCACTGTCTCCCTCCACCGTCTGTCTGGCCAATCAACACTCCACATCCCTTCAAATAAGCAAATATGAATTAAAAAGCTATCCCGACTCTGCGGAATCCAGATGGTCTCTTATTGTGTGTTTGGGGTAGACAAACAGCAATCACTATTTAAGCCCAACTATTCCAAAGTGCAGGATTAAACTACAGGATCAACCGGGGTGCCATTCTGGCACAGCCCAAGGCTTTTATCATTGTGCCACTTGTCCCGCTTCATTAGTGGCTGCCAATGCACACACTGTGCCAGTGACTGCAGAGCTTTTATGGGCTGCTAAACACATTTTGGAAAATATATTAACAGGCAACAGGGATGACACTCATCACCGAGCCCTCTGAACAGAATAAAGAGTGTTCTGCAGATTTTAGTTTCATTACTTGAGTGTTGGTGTAATGTTATTTAGATTGAGCAAAATGGCAAAACAGAAATTTCAAACAGATAAGCGGACTGTGATGAACATTACCTTTGTTCTGCAGACTCTGCAGCACATTTCCAGCTGCAGAACAGGGACGAGTTTTCATCCAGATTTCCTCCCTGTTACACAAATAATAGTGTCTGGCTCCAAGACGACCAGAATCGTAAAAATCAAGCTTCTGCAGGTGCAAACTGAGGGGTGGGGGGGTGATTTTTGAACCAGTTGCCAACATATCCAGATCACACACTGGAAATAAAGATGATGTCAACCTCAGGCTCCTAAAGAGCTGTTTTGAAGCTCAGAGTGAGCTGCTCCACTGGTGCCGTCTTGGCAGTGTCTGACTCGCCCCAAACTCCCAACTACTCCAAAAATGAGCGGTTGAGAAAGAGTGGAACAAAAACTTTGGGGCATGCTAGTTTGTGAAAATCATACGGTCACAGTTGTCATGGAGGAGCAAATTAGCGATAGAGACCAAAAGAGTTTTTTGTGCCGTCTTGACTGAAACATTTTGACAACAATTGATGGTTCTGGCAAAAATCAGACGTGGTTTCTCCACCAGCCAGTTGACTGATCCAGTCAGACAAACCCACATGTACAGGAATGAGATTTACTACCTGGAAGATGAAACCTGATCACTTTTCATTCAGAACCATGAAATTTGGATTCGTTGGTTGTTGTCCTTCCCCTCTCCCTTTGTTAAACTAAAAACTATTTACCCAGAGACGCTCTGATTACTGAACCACACACCCTGAAGGTTTCACAGTGTTGAGCAGCTGAGGGTGTGGTTATGCACACATTAATGTTCATGTTTAGAAATCATCCAACATAATAAACTGAATACAGTACCTGTGACCTCCTGTGGCTGTACAGACAGTGAAGAATGTAACGTTCGACAGTTGACATCAGACTCAGTTCACTTCTCTGTCTTTAAACAACATTAGTTTTGTCTAACCATGAATGTGATCCTATCCAAACCCATAAACCAAGTTCTTCTTAAACTCTTAAGCCCATTGAAGCATATACACTTTCAAAAATCACACTGTCCTCAGAGCATCATTGATCTGAGATGGTTTGATATATATATATATATATATATATAGGTAATCACAGTGTCTCATTCAGAGGCCTAGATGTCAACTTTATTATAGTGACAGAATAAAGACAATATGATACCTAGAGCTTTAGAGGCTTTGGAGCCGATTTTTCATCAATTCTGCTCCAAAGAATGAGCAGAACTCAGATCAGATAAAGAGAGAAACTTCAAATCAGCTCTAGAACAACACAAACACATGTGTGTGAGCTTACCATTTAGTTGTAGTTACCAAACTGTTGAGAACCTGGTTTGATTTGTCAAAATTAAACCAGGTTCCCATCAGCCACTACATCGCAAACATTCACATATTAACAGGCTAAGATAGGAAGGTAACCATTGGTATCACTGTTCTTATTAAACACTTTGCAGAGTTTTGGATGTAAAACTTTGAGAACAGCAGTGAATGTGGAGGCCTGTAGTTCCATGTTCCGGTGATGTGTTTACACTACACGTCCCCAACCTGAAGCATCTTATCCAATTTATTTGTGAAAGGGATCCTGTCCAGTCTTAGTCTGTCAGCGTGGAGTTTGCCTACTGTGAGATTTTCAGTTATAAACAGGTAAAAAAAATAAAAAGTCAGGACTGACAGAAGAACGGTGAACGGCCTCTCTAGCTGTTGTTCCAGCTCACACACTTGTACAGCTGCTGCACACTGGATGCTGTGACAGCTGACTGCGGCTTTGTGTGAACACACAGCAAGTGTGAGTCTGCACGAGGCCTCCGGGCAGCGGCGCTTTTATGAGCGAGTGTCCTCTGTATGTAATGTAAATGATGGCATCTGTGCTGTGACAAACTGGATTACATATTGCTTATGCTGTGATGAAACAGCATAATGAGTAAAGGTGTGCCAGCACAATATATTCCAGCAACGGGGAGCAAATACGTCTGGAGGCCGTCCAAGTCGACAAGACTGCACGGCGAGCACAAAGTGTTCGCTGACAGGAGCTGACTGGGACACAGGCTGAGGATAACGGCACCTTCCTCTCACTGTGACTCTCCTCTGAACTGCTGGCTACTACACACAACACGGGGATTCTAAACAACATTTTCGTGCTGCATCACCGGCGTAGCTTCCATTGTTTTTTTGGCCCTTTGAAGATCTAACGTGGTGACAATTGCTCACCGCTTGCGCGCAGTCAAGAGTCTGAGCTGAGCGAGCGCCAATCAAAGTTTTATACACATTGGCATCTGCAAGGTCAGACAGAGGACACATGCATTATCTTGTCTTTTAGTGCAGAACCCATCTTATGCAAGAGTAGTCCTGTTGCGCTCATTGTATCTTATCCTTGGCCATCCTATCCTAAGACAAGAATAGTTGCCAGGCACATTTCCATCTAATGGAAAGATAATTATATCATATCATGTTATATTATATTGGTTAAAGGCTTCTTGGATTCGAGGGTGACATCAGATCTGTATTTTTCCACAACAGTATGTATTTGCTTATATGCCAAACTAAATAATTGAACATGTATAGAACGACAATGTGTCAACACAGTAATAATGTTTTTCTGTCTGGATGGAAGTTGTGTAACCAAACCAATCATTAACCTCCAGGGCTGAAAAATGCAGCCAACACAAAAGTGTTGAAACCTGCAGTTCCTCTTCAGACCACTAGAGTCTGGCTCTGACAGTGAGTCAGTCCAGAGACTCCATGTTAAAATGTCCTACTTTACAGCAGAAATAAACATGTTTACAGCCTGGTACAAAAACTGTTTTGGACTCTAGAGCAAATTTCCTCCATGACAGCTGTACGACCAGTGAATTTGCACATAACTCTCCTGTTTACATTTTATTATTTAGCTTAATGGGGGGTGTGGCCTCTTTGAGCGATCAGAGAGTGAATCGATGCTTGCTACAAACCCACCCACCTGCCTGTTTTTGGATTGCCTGGGAGTGAGGGGCGGAGTCATGTTGTATTGAAGACTTGAAACTAGAGACTGAGACCATAAACTCATGAGGAAAACATTTACTGAGCTAATAAATCAAGGGAGAAGGAGGGACATTTTCCCATAGACTTCAATACAATCTGACTTCTTTAACAACCAGTGGAGATGAATGATGGTCATTAGATAGAATGAAGGTATGAGGTTTTTAACTATTCAGAGTCATCGACAGTCTGTGGGCATCACAAGCAGTTACACAGCACACAGAGGCACAGAGACACCTAGAGTCATGGCTCAACAGTGTACACTCCTATTGGCTCCAGTGGGAGGAGGACAGCACCATGGTTCTTCGGGGGCTCGTCTTTGGGCCAGCCTGTTTGACTCAGCATAGTTTTTGTTGTTTAAGATTTTGAAAGTTTTTTTTAATTGTCCCGACTGCTCACGCAACTTCTCTAAAAGCCTGGACAGTAGCTACAGTAACAGTAACTGTGGCCTGTTTGTTGGGTCAGGCTTCACAGACCTGATCCTAACACCCCCAGTCCCAGCTGACGCTTCTTCTCCTCTAATGAACGTTGTCTGTCATCACCATCCCTGCACAGGAGACCATCTCAGCCCAGACTCTTCTGCTCTGTGGTTCCCTGATGGTGGAACCAGCTCCTGAAGTCCAGCAGAGTAGAGCCTGTTGAAGACTCCTCTCTCCAGAGAGCAGCTCCTCTCATAGACCTCCAACACCCTAACATGTCTAACCAGCTCTGACTGTAATAGGTGTGTTTGAGACCCAGACGCAGCTCACAGTGCAGGCACAGTTGATAGCCATCTTCATTGCAGAAACCACAGTGGGCAGATAAGTGGGAAACAGTTCAGAGTGTGTCTCTGGTCGTGGATCTTCAGACTCTTGAGAGTGTGTAATACAGGCCGAGTGTCTCTGGACCAGCCCAGTGACCAGGTGAACGGAGGCTTGATGAGATGAGAGTGGCTGATGCTGGGAGCTGCTGGAAAACAGGGTGGATGGGAAATTACGAAGAACTGCCACACTTACTATGACTTCTTTGCCTGATCGCCATCACTTAGTAAACAGATGTTTCAACAGATGTTCAGACTGCACTGAAGCCTCACTGAGGTCACTTTGGATAAAAGTGTCAAATATAAATGTAAATGCGACGAGTCCAGGGCTGAATCTCTTTGTGTGCGTCACCTGTGCTCATTAAGGGCCCACTACAAGTCCTCAGCCCCTCTGCATTGAGCTGCTGCTGGCAACCCTGAAGTTCATGTCCTTGTCTTGTTTCTTTGTCCATACAGTATTTATAAAAATTATTAACATAAATACATGTTTAAAATGAACACACAGAACAAAGTGAACGCAGCGGCATTACGAGTGATCGCTAGTGGCTTTGCTGAAGTGAAGTGATGAAAAGGACTGAGGGGGATGTTTGTATCAGCAAGGTGACAACAGTTGAATGTAAATTAAATGCGTTTGTGCTTTTCTAGTCTTGTCAACCACTCAGAGTGTTTTACAATACTTGACATGTTCACTCACATTCATGCACTGATGGAATTGGTGTCCTGTGGGTGTCCAGTTGTGTGTCCCTTATTCTTCACCATTTGGTTAGTTTCAGTTTGGTTAGCATTTATCCAAGCCACAGCCCTGTTGTCTTGTCAGTCGGATGCTTAGTAGCTGCTTGCAACCGAAAGAGTGTGCAAAACAATGGAAGCATAAATCTTGATCAGTCCGAGTGTGCTGTTCAAAATTTTTTTTCTCAACCTTTCTCAGATTTTAAACAGGGAACTAACAGAGGACCTGTAGTTCTTGCTAGAGCTGAATCCTGGGCAGAAAATGGAATCCTCCAACCCGTGCTGCTATAGATCGTTGACAACAAACAGCTTGGGAAACTGCAATTGCTGCGGTCCTGAGAACAACGGGACCTAGAGCAGTGTCAAGGGTCAGGCTGCGTACCAAACATCCATACTGTTATGGCATTGGTGCGATACTGTCAAGGACTGAACAACATTTGTCATTCTCATTTGATTAGAAATACTCGGAAGTAAATCTCATCATCAGTCAGTCCTGCTTGGACCAAGATCTAAAAAAATGCTGGTGATTGGCTGTTTATTTACACAAACATGTCCGATTGTGTAAAGGGACTTAACTTAAAAATGAATTTAAGTAAGACTAAAGTTTGTACTGTTATGTGTATTGTAATTTGCTTCTTGTTAAAACTGATTCAATTGAGCTGGTATGGTATTGTCAGGAAATCGGTATCAAGCTCAAGTTTGTTTGGAATCACCCATATGGAAAACATTTGAATGGTCCCCCAGGCGCCAAGTGTCTAGGAAGGAAACGTGATGTTATTGTACGTGCTACTTGTTTCTCCAAAGCTCTGGTGCTGTCAGTCATGTTGGGCACTGCACCACGTTATTTAGAAACAATATGCTGATTGACATTCATACCAAGCAGAGTTCGGAAAGAGGCTTTTCTAAGAAGACAGGAATTAAACCCCAAAACAACAGAGAGCTTGGTTACACAAAACACTGTGCACATAGAGCTTTATGTCAAAGCACATTTATATTCATAGGGCTGATGTCGATGGATGCCTCAGTTCTTCAAATAGGGGTTTCTTAGGGGATGTTTTCTTGCTCTTGCACATTATTATCAACAGTGGTGCAGGCTCTGACACTGTGTAAATCATCTATGTGTACTCACCAACACAGAGTAGAAACAAAGATTAAAAGCAAATGAGGCACCAGGTGCAGCTCTGTGATTGGGCGAGCAGCACAGCCAACCTTGGTAAATCTTTCCAAGTGACCATCTGTTCACGACGGTGATCTTCTTGTTTCTCCAGGGGATGTCGAAGCAGCTAGCAAAGGTGATATTTGGAGATTCCACTCAGGAGCAAAACTGTGAAGCAATACTGACAGCAAGCCAGCGAGTGACAGCAACATTTGCTGAAGAAATTCATAATATTGGCAACAGCAGGTTAGCGAAGGTTAGCATGCGACTGTCACAGAGATGCTGACATGTAACATCATGTGGCATAAAGTTACTGATACATGGAGGAGAAGAAAACATGCTAGAGCCCTTTAACAGCTTGTAGGGTCCTCCATCTCGGTGAAGACGGTACTGACTCACGGTTGGACTGGGAACGAAGCTCAGCCATGGACTGATCCACTGGAACCGGAGTGAATGACACTGACATGGCCAGCAATGACACTGATGGACTAAACATTTTTTTAAACGCGTGGATGTTTTGATGATCCACCGGGCGACTGGGATTTGAACTGGTAGTCCTCAGGTCCAGTCCAACTGTGATCTGGTCTCATCTCTTCCTCGGAGATGTTTTTAGTGAAAAAACATAGCTTCTTCAGTGTGTATGGTTGCTTTCACCTGCGCGCTGAGTCCTGTTCTGTGACATGTGAAAGGTCCAGCAGTTTAACAGGAGAGACTCGCTGCCAACCAAAACAAAGACCAGAGAAACTGGATTACAACCACAGGCTGGAAATAAAGACAGTGGCCGTGGCCCACTAGTTTCTAAGGAGTGGTTTTAAAGCGCAGTTTGAGCTGCTCCACCGTTGCCATCTTGGCAGTGCCTGGCTCCGCCCCCTAACTCCCGGTTAATCCAAAAATGGCCAAAGAGGTGTGTTCTGTGGTTATACGCAACAGTAAGCCGTAATAACATGTAAACAGGTGGGTCATCTAAAAATTCAGCCCCTGTACAGTTGTCACAAAGGAGACCAGAAGAGTTTTTTTGTACCAGACTGGCTTCATTTTTGGCCCCGAAGGACGTGTGGCTTTGTTGAGTTTCTCAGGAGACCAGTACCCCACCACATCTTTGCAAAGAAAATGCTTTGCTACTGTGTTACTGTCACTGTTTAAAATCTCTTAACAGAACCTTGAAGAAAATTTTTTTATGGCCAATAAACAGGGAGCAGCAATAAATTATGATTAGAACAGTGATATATCATTACCTTTTAATTTGATAGGATGGGCAGAACGGCTTATTTACACACCAGAAGCCAAAAACAACTGCACACTCAAACAAACCCAGTGATTTGTCTCATGGAAATCATGGATCAATAATCGCATTACATTATTATTATTTTAAAAAAGAGACACAGCAAACACTTTCCTCAGACAAGTCACCACACACACACACACACACACACACACACACACAGACACACACAAATGTGCACACGTTCTACACAACAGGAAACAGACAAAATAAAAGTAGTTGTTGAGAAATTTAAAATGTCACCTGTAAATGGCAAATCAGTTTGGGACCAGACATTTCCAAAAACACAGCGACTACATCTTTATCGCTGCCCTTTTCCAATTATCACACTGCTGCAGGGCTCTCAGGTTTTTCTGGAGGACAGGTATTAAACTGAAACACAAATTCAGTTGTTTGTCCCAGGTCATTGAGGCGTTTCAAAACCTAATAAATTGACATCAAATCAATGCCAGTCCTGTGGATGTCTAATCTATATTCATTAGGCTGGTTCCATCCTGGTTTACAGGACCAGGATATCAGTGTCATGTCTGTAAGTAAAATACAGAGCCGCAGTCAGGGCGTAGTTAGTCTAGTTTAGCAAAGAGACTGGAAGCAGGAGTAAGTAGCAGAGGTGAAAAGTACAATTACAAACTAATATTCACAAAATATGCAGCAGAATTTTTTTTTTGGCTTTCCCCGGATCCTGTCTCTGAGCTCTGCAGGCAGCTCCTTCCTACTCATGGTTTCTGCTCTGAACTGCAATGTCAGCTCTGAGACCTTGTATCGACAGGTGTGTGTCTTTTCTAATTCATGTCCAGTCACATGAGTTTACCCGTCGACTCTTCTAATGACCATCAGGGGGCGACTCCACTGGTTGTTAAAGAAGTCAGATTGCATTGAAGTCTATGTGAAAATGTCCCTACTTCTCCCTTGATTTATTAGCTCAGTAAATGTTTTCCTAATGAGTTTAAAGACCAGAAAGCAGGGGATGAATTAGGGCGTGGCTACTGTGTGATTGACAGACTGTACCACCCAATCAGGATAGAGTACAGAGCAGGTCAGATCCACCCCTCACTCCTCCTCAGCTTAAAAAAAAACAAAAAAACAAAAACAAAAACAAGATGGTGACGACTTAAGTTTAAAGAAATAACTCAAAGACGATCAAGAGAACTGGGGGAACCTGAGCAAAATGTCAAGTGCCATAGCAAAGTGTGTGAAAACTTAAACCAACCATTGAGTGCAGACTGATGAGGACACGTCATTACAAATTCTGAAAAAAAAAAGTGGCGCCTGAATGCACTGTACATTGAACTCACGTCTCTAATATCCCTGTTCCTTCTCTTGTCAGTTAGTGTGACACCCATGACACAGCTGTGGGCTCTGAGGATGGACCTGTCAGTCTCAACCTGGCCCAGAAAAAAAATACCTCAACAGCACGACCGAAATTTGGTAGCTCTGAATATTTATGACACCGGGAGGATAATTGCTAATGATTTTGATGACTCCGTGACTTTAACCTTGCTCCATCCCCAGGTCAGAATTTCCCCTTCATTAACTCAGCATTGTACCGCGAAAATAACAGTAGAATTTCAATGAAACTTGTCCTGAATATTCATGTTCTTGAAGATAATAACCCTAATGGTTTTAGTGATGGTCTGTAGGAAAAATATTACCACTCTAGAGGATGAACCTTTTTAATTTTGCAATCAGCACAGTTCTAGCACCACCCTCAAAGACATTTTCTCTAACATCCTCTGGACAGATGTTACTTTCTTACTTCAACTACACTTCATTGGTCACCAGTATGTTTCTACCTTCTTCATGTGTCTTTAGTTTAGATCACGTAGACCTTGACACAGAGAAGCCATCTAATACAACACTGTGATATATTGTACTGCACAGCACCTTTCTCAAGGGAAGACTAAATGACATTATACCGTCAATTATAAGAGATTGAGGTGCATCTTCTGGAAGTAAAGGTTGAGAAACTCCACGTCGAGCACAGGTGATGAAACAAAGTGCACATGACTTTATAGATTTACATGCAGCTGCACTGACTCATAGAGCTCATTGTTGTATACACTGATCAGCCATAACATTATGACCACCTGCCTAATATTGTCTAGGTCCCCTTTTGCCATCAAAACAGCCCTGACCCTGATCCTGTAGACCTCTGAAGGTGACCTGTGGTATCTGGACCAAGACCTTAGCAGCAGATCCTTTAAGTCCTGAAGTTGTGAGGTGGAGCCTCCATGGATCAGACTTGTTGGTCCAGCTCATCCCACAGATGCTGGACTGGACTGAGATCGAGGGAATTTGGAGCCAAGTCAACACCTTGAACTGGTTATTGTTCCTCAAAGCTCCTGAACCATTGTTGCAGTGACAGGGAGCATTATCCTGCTGAAAGAGGCCACTGACATTAGGAAAGACTGTAGTGAAGAGAAGAGAAAACCTCATCCCTCAGACCAGACCACCTTCTCCCATTGCTTCATGGTCCGGTTCTAAAGCTCATGTATCCATTGTAGGAGCTTTTGGTGGAGGTGAGGGGTCAGCATGGACAAAGTCATTCACATCCTCACACTTGACCATTTTTCCTGCTTCAACACATCAACTTCAGGACTAAATGTTCAGCTGCTGCCTGATATATCCATTCTTTATCTATACTGCTTATCTGTACAGGGTTGTGGGGGGCTGGAGCCAATCCCAGCTCACTTTGGGCAAGGGCGGGGTTCATCCTGGACATGTCACCAGTCTATCGAAGGCCTGACATACGGAGACAAACATCCATTCGAGCTCACACTCATGGCAATTTAGAGTCACCAATTTACCTCAGCGTACATCTCTTTGGACTGTGGGAGGAACATGAAAACTCCAGGGTTAGGGTTTAAAACCTAGAACCTTTTTCATGTGAGGTACGGGTTTAACATGGGGTTAATAAAATCCACATCATAGATCAGCAAACATACATTGGCCAGTTAATCCAAGTATTCAGAAATCTGCATTTAACAAATGAAACGGTGATCTTGGTCCTGGCAGTCGTGTCGGTGATTCAACTGTCAGGATGAGTCTTTACATCAAAACACTAAGAGGAACTTGAAGATATTTGACTTTGTCCCCATCCTTCATAATATAGTTGTCCAAAAAAAGGACATGTCACATGTAGTGATTATAGCCAGTAATTTTCACAGCATGTGATGAGTGTTGTATTAAAATAGACTTGAAATAACCTGAGAGGTCTGAAATCTTTACGTGACCGTACCTGCTGTAAAAAAAAAAACAAAACTGTATTGTGCGTTGCTGATAACCTGTTTCCATCAGTGCACTGAAGAGCAATGGTCTCTCACAGCCTTCCACAGCAGCAGAAAGTAATGGATAGATTTAATGGCTCCGTCATCAAATGTCCCACTCTGCTGAGGCCGTTATGTGCCATATGCTCGTCAGTGAAGCTTTGCAATTAGGCAAATCTAAATCAAAGTGACAAGGACGTCCCATCAGTTATTTGGCATAATGTTGTTTTCCGCAGCCTGCTCAGAAAATCATTTGTACACTGGACATGATACACGACAGTCAGTAACTCTGTTCTGTACTTTGCTGCCTATCGCAACCTGTGACCTGTTCGTTAAAATGTAAAGGGGACGTTTAGCTTTTATGCCGTGACACGTTAAGATGGCCTTCACAAAACAGTGATGGTTATTACCATGTGTTTGGCAGCTTAGGAGTGAGTTATGTATCACCCTCTATTGGTAAAAACGACAAGATAAAACCAGATTGTGAAGAAGAGCGCGTGATGCTGATTGTGATGCTGGGAGGTTTCAGGACTCAGCCACGAGTCCTGGTTTGAGTCTGGATCTGTCAGCTCATCATCTGACGCTGTTTGAGGTCTGAGCAACATGAGGCAGAGACAATCGCAAAATCAACTATATTTAGGCCAAACGCAATTTCATTTTATCCCCAGATGTTTTATGGTCCCTGTGTTGTTTTTATGTGCTTCTTTATTTCTTGTTCTTCATCTGTGTTGCTCTTTTATCTGCTGTCTTTAATTTTCTCTGGAGTGCCTTGTTACCTCGTTAAGAAAAGCTTTATACAAATAAAGTTTATCACTATTATTTTTATCATCATATGGTAATTTTCGTGAGTAGCATAAAGCAGCTACAGCTGGCACTTGAATGATAAATGAATGAACCTCACCTGCTGTGAAAATCCATGCATGCTCATAGCAGTGAAATTTTACCCAATGGTTTGAGGTTAAAACCCCAGCGCCCCGGGCCCTTTGCTGCATGTCAACCCCTCTCCCTGACTTTCCCCGTCTCTCTTTCACTGTGACTGTCAGAAAACACTCCGCTTTCATTGGGAGGTCTGTAAATGTAAACGCGAACAGATACTGACTATCTGGTTACAAACGTACAAAGGAAGGGAAAAAATGCTGGGAACTCTGAGACTGACTTGTCTTGTACATGGCACTGAAATCAAATCAATATGTCGCCCCACTTGGAGCTGTTGGTTTCACAGTGTCAACCCTGAACAACTCCCCATTCATCTGCATGATCTGATTTTAGAATGGTTCAAATCGATGTTAATGGGCTGATCATTTTTAAACCCATGCATATTTTTTTTTTTTTTTTGATGCAAGTTGCATAATTTTAGAGAGCATTGGCATTAGCATTAGCTCTGTGAGGCAGAGCAGACATCACAAGTCACGCATGATTGTAAAATGTCTGAAACTTCAGAAGCATTAGGGCGGGAGGAGGTGGCTGCTGCAGCGTGAGTGCGCTCTGAGCCGCTGAAAGTTGTTGTCTCAGGTGTAAAGGTCCCCACCCAGGCTTGTTATCAGCTGTGTTTTCTGAGAGTCTGCTGCAGCTTCTGCCCTGGACTGACGCCCTGCCACCACTTCTCCAGGTGTCACTGCTGCAGCAACATGTGGAGATGAGTCTTTGGCCTTCATCAGTTTGCTCAGCGTGTCCATCGGATGGCGGGCTGGTCCAAGCTCACCCCCGTGGGCCCACGAACAACATGTGCTCGCACTTCGGCCTCTTGCGTGGGTTCAAAACAACCAGTCTGAAGAGGTAAAGGTTACTGTGCAATGTAATGTCAGTCTAACTGCTGATGTTTTACCTAAATGTTACTGTTGTAGTGTCCACTGCCCATCTGTGGTTAGACTGAATGACAGCCTGAGGTTTACATAACAGCTCTAAGCCCCTCAGACAGTTGGTTCTTCTTTCAGAGATAAGGGAGAACAGCTCTCCTCTCCTCTCAGCCTCTCTCTCTCTCTCTCTGCTGCTGTAGACTCTTTCATCAGCTCCGACTGAGACTCTAATTGCAGTAACAAAATTAGAAGTTGCTGTTCACACTTGCTCATTAGCTTTAACTGCTGAAACAGTAGCTCCACCACCTACCAGAATATCTGCTGTGGTACCATTAACCTCCCTATAATCTGTCTCTTATTGCTTCATTGAGATCCTGTCCTCCCTCCTGTTCAGGCTCAGTCTGTTTGGGATGAAAAGGCCATTGTTCTATTCACTTACTGTGCAGTTGTTTTCATTATTATTATTATTATTATTATTATTATTATTATTATTATTATTTTACATTAGGTTTTATACTAGTTTTTACTTTTTACTTGTTTATTTCCTCTTTCTTTTGTGACAAATCAGTTGCCCTGTGGGGGTCGATAAAGTTTCTGATTCTGATCATTTCTCCTTTGTCAATCAGCAACACTTTCTCCAGCGCAGGAATGTGGGAACGTTAATGTGTTATTTGCAGACCATTTTCCTCAGTGTCATACAGGTTAGAGGAGCTGTTATTAGGGGGCTGAGGGGTGAGTGAGGGGCTGAAGGGAGGGTGAGGGGGCTTAGAGAAGAGTAAGTGGTGAGTGAGGGACTGAGGGGAGAGTGAGAGGGCTGAGAGGAGAGTGAGAGGGCTGAGGGGTGAGTGAGAGGGCTGAGGGGTGAGTGAGAGGGCTGAGGGGTGAGTGAGGGGGCTGAGAGAAGAGTGAGGGGCTGAACGGAGAGTGAGGGGGCTGAGAGGAGAGTGAGAGGGCTGAGGGGTGAGTGAGGGGGCTGAGGGGTGAGTGAGGAGCTGAAGGGAGGGTGAAGGGGCTGAGGGGTGAGAGAGGGGCTGAAGGGAGGGTGAAGTCTGCTTCTGTGTTAATAGAGATGCATTTTCTTCTGACAGGACTTCAGCTGTTCAGTCCTAAAGATGGCGCTTCCTCCTCCTCAACCTGCCCCATCTTCACTGAAGATCTGCTGAATGAAGGAGTCTGTCATGAAGACAGCTGATCAAAACAAATCAAATGCTCAGCGTTGTCGGGTTGACATTTAAGGTGTATTGAATGATTTTCCAAATGTCAATCGTGAACAGAGTAATACACAAGAAAACCTTCCACCTTAAAAGCGTGTGGTCGCTGTCAGTAGCCTCTGAGCTGCTCAGTGAATTCAAATAAAATGGTACCATGTTACCGGTTTAGCTATGTTTTCATAGGCTAGCCTGTTAGCTCAGCTGGAGCTCTGCCTGCACTGCAGCTTCTCCTCTGAATGGATGTTTCCAACGTGGCTTCATTTGCTCGATGCAAGTTAAACTCATTCGACACACAGACTGCTGTTCATTCACCTGCTGATTAACACTGATCATAACCTACTACATCATGGTACAGTCTGTTATAACTGAGCTGGATGGTCCTCTGATGCCGTGTCATATTCTCAACATGATGAAACTGTTCAGATCTGCAGTAAATGTTAGGAAATGAAGTAAATGTTAACCCTCTGAGTGCCAAAGTGGCAAAATTGCAGCAAACCCATTCAGAAAACTGAATAAAACAGACGATAGTCCCAATGACAACGCCGCGTCTTGTTTGTGTTCTCTACCACCAGTGAGCAGACAGGCCCTACTTTGATTCTCGCCCAAAATCACATCAAGTTCCTCTTCAAAGTGTTTGAGGAGGTAGCGGAGGAAAGATGCCCTGAACCTGCTCTCATGCATGGACCTGGAAGCGGCTCTGTCCATTGTGTTTGAGTAAATTGAGGCAGAAATAAAAGTTCGCTCGTTGAAGCTGTGGATCTGTTATTCACCGACTCTGACTCTGGAGGAGAATTTCTGCCTTCGGGGGATGACGAATGTCACGTGATCGCAGTGATAGCGACGGGATCTTTTTCATATTGACAGTCGGCCTTTAACTCTAACCACTTTCAAGCCACAGCCTTTTGAAGTCTTATGTCGAAGTCCAGTATTTTTTTTTTTTTTTTATAAAACCCTGGCACTTAAAGGGTTAAATCATCTGCACACTTCTCCAGTCCTATTATCACTCAAAGCTCTTTACAATGAACAAACCTCCTGAAAGCTGAACCACAGTGTCAGCCGCTGAAATAAACCAAAAGGACAAATCAGTGGAGTAAATGCATCGTAACAGTGGCTCCAAATATTGACTGGGATGTGACCCTTTATCCCCATTAAGCCCACAGCTTATACGCTTCCAAATACAAGGTCATCTTGAGAGCACACTTGCTCTGCAATGGTTTGAGCTGGCAGATATTTTTTTGTCCTTAAACTGGAGAATTTTTAACATGTTTGTGTTTTTAACACGTCCATTGTTAGTTGTGAATGAAGTTAAGTTAAGATTTGGATCAGTCAGACCCTTTGACTGGAGCATTGCTGCTTTACCTCTGTGTGTTTATCCATCCATTCTCATCCTCCATCTTTGACAGTGACGTCTAGAGTCACGTCTCTACATGGGACACTCCTATTGGCTCCAGTGGGTGATGTCACAGCCAATCAGAGTGTCTCCTTCAGAGGCCTAGCTGTCAGCTGCTTGTAGCCAAAGTCAATGGGATCAATCCTGTATTTTTCTGATCTCAGAGTGAGGAGAAGTTGCTCTGAGTTTGTAGTGACAGAATAAAGACAGAGAGACATGGACAATAAGATATTTAGAGCATTAGAGGCTTTGGAGCTGATTTTTCATCATTACTGCTCCAAAGAATGAGCAGAACTCAGATCAGATAAAGAGAGAAACTTCAAATCAGCTGTGGAACAACACAAACACAGGTGTAACTTCCTGTGTTGAAGTTTCCTTTGGTTATTCTGGTTAACAGTGTTTTTATCTAGAAAATAAGGAAAGATTCAATGTATGTGTTGTTTTTTATTTTATTGAGTCTTTATTGGGTCACATATATAATTAGCTGAGGTTGAGCTGATTCTGAAGATGTGGAGACATTTTTAAAAATGACAACTTTAGAAGGAAAAACACAAAAGGCATGACAAAACAGAACGGCTTTAACGTGGCTCTAAAAGGGTTCAGGTGAAATAGAATATCATAGCATATTTGTGTATGCTGTGTAAATTCTCAAGAAAATCCTGAAAACTAAACTTAATATAGTTCATAGTTTTGTCTCATTTGCTCCCTGAGGAATAATCCCCTGATCCCCTGCGGAGGTCCTGACTCACAGGCTGGCAGCCACTGCACTGAAACAAGCAGAGCCACAACAAAATAACTATTACTATACTATTGACACTTTGCCATTGACAGTTAACGCTTTTGTTGGTCTTCTCTTACTCCCCCAGTGTCATCATACAACACCCCGCTGTCTGCAGTCCCGTGCTCCGCCCTGTTTTGACCTCCCACTTACATCAAGGTTTATGTCTTATGCCTCCGCCGTGGGACTTTTAAAAGACACTGTGAGGCTAAATGATGCTCTTATGACTGACAGGTATACACCACACCACAGCTGCTGCCGCTCTGCGTTCAGTGCCAGGACAGATGCAGCCAGCCCCGTTGGGTGGCGTAAAGTGAATGGCACCCACCATCTGTCTGTGACTTCATCAGGAACATGTGCTCCGGTCTCTCCTGCTCTCGATCTGATCTCTGTGCTGCAAGGACGGGGCTACCTGTTACGGGAATAGTGAGGCTGTAACATTTTGTTTACCGTCCTTTGCCTTCTGACAGTTTTTCACCTGATGAGGTATTTATGTGGAAAAACATCGGACTGGCTGAATCTCAGTCAGCACTAGTTTATGAGCAGGCTGCCAATTTCCACAGGCTTTGTTTTTGTGCTGAGCGAAGCTGAATGTTTTTCAGACCTGTTTCTGCTCTGGACATAGAAACGGGAACCTTGGGACCACTCTCTGACAGTCTGGCCTCTACACAGGTCTATGTTGCAATGTCTTCAACAATGGTTAATAAATCATTTTGTCAAACCAGGAAACACACTGCCGGCAGCTGCGTCAGTGAACTGCTGCGCCGACGTGTGCACACTCACTCCAGGATACGCATTTCTGATTTATTTTGGACAGAAAAAAACTGCGTGTAACAGATCTACTCTGTTAGTTTTGTGTCATGCTGCAGGTATGATGTTAATATGACATCAACATCGCGCATGAAAAAAGGCTGAATCTCTAGATCAGCTGCGAACAGGCGGAGTGTCTCTGCTCTGACCTGCGAACGTGGACCCTGAAATGGAAACCAAAGCTGCAGCTGCCACACACACACACACACACCGCCAGCCTCAGCGCGTCACCGCAGCCACACGAGCGGCATGGGCTGCACCAACAGAGCGGCTGGGGGCATAATATTGATTGTTCGCAAGTAGAATTGTTTTCTGAAGCAAAGCTCACAAATTACAGCTTTAATGTCAGCCAAATGATTTATATATGCAGCAGAACATCTGTAATCATCCCTGCGGTTGTTGTTGGCTGTGGAGAACCTGGTGAGACACTCTGCATGGGGAGGAACCACTGCACCAGCCACATGTTGTGCACCAAAGGTGGCGAAACAGCGATACCAAGAGAAGGGAGATGACTTCAACTGAGTTTTGATCTTTTCATTTTGTCCATGAAAAGAGAACAAAGGCTCTAGTAAGTAAACTGGCATTTGGTGCAGTGTTTCCTGCTGAAAGTTACAGGACCCACTGTGACTGTCTCAGTCACTCAGGAGAAGTCCTGGGGCCACCAGTTCATTTTTAAAGAGAGGTTAGGGAAGGAAACTGGCTAAAACCGTTCCTCTCTACGTGAGACAGAGATGCTGCAGAATTTCATTTGAATGGACTCAAGCCCCTTTGCTCGCATTGGGGTTTGTGTTGTCAGTGCCAAGGCCACAGGTATTTATCAGCCCCAGCTCGATCAACACTGATGTAAACACAACGCAACACAACACTCCACTGTCAACCCACCGTTACGTCGCCCATCGGTTTGTGAGCTGTGCTGGTTTTTAAAAAACAGAACAAACCATATATGTAAGAGGAGGTGGAGCTGAGGAGGAGTGAGGGGTGGATCTGACCTGCGCTGTACTCCGCCCTGACTGTCAGACACACACACACACGCACACGCACACACACACACACACACATACCGACAGACCAGAGAAACAAACTGGGGACAAACACAGAGCAACGGGGAAACAGATGAGTCCTCACATCAATCTCCTGTTCCACCGCATCACGCAGGGAGTCTACTGGATCCAGAGACTTTATCTTTGTGACATGAAGAATTATCCTGCAGGAAGTAGCCATCAGAGGATGGTAAACGGTAGATGGAAGCCGGTAAAGTGTGATTCAGAATGAAATGCTGGCATCGGTGCTGCTGTGTGTTGCAACTCCCAGCCTCCTGAATTCATAATATGTATTTATACCAGTTTTATTCACACATGAAGACAAGAGAACATGCGCTGATGCGGATGTTTACATGCAAAGCAATGTGGGACTCGAGTGCGACTTCATTTTCTGATGGAGCCGAGTGACAACGCGCTGACAGATTGCTCATGGCGCCATATTCAGTTCTGTCATGAGCTTTAATGAAAAAAGCACACTTTGATTTTCTATATGAAAGGCAATACGCACAGACTGTCTGGCAAATTGATGTGTGCAGTCAAGGGAGGCCTATACATTACATGCACAGGATTGATGTTGCTGGAGGGGGAGGTGTGTATGGTGTGTGTGTGTGTGCGTGCGTGCGTGCGTGTGTGTGCGTGTGCGTACGCTTATCTTTGTCTCCCATTAAAGAGGTTTTGAGGCAAGTATATTTTCTTGCATGCTTTCAATACCTGCCTCATTATTCAGATTCAGATTCTTTTCCTTCGGTAAAATCTGAGCAGCTGCAAAGGTTTTAAGCTTCAAGATAGTGACGCCACCAGGTGTTTATTGAACGCCACCAGCCAGTTTGTTAATAAGCCCCGCCCTGTGGTTTTCACAGCCAATAAAGTCGACCTGTGGGCATCCAGTCAGTAAAGGAGAAGGGCATGAAGCACTGATCTCCATTCTTTGGGCATCAGACAGAAAATCATGTGCACGTTGGTGTTATTTTATCTTTTTTTTTTTTTTTTTACTATATTTATCTATCATGTGAGCATCGATATCATAAAAAGGCGCATGTTTATTTTAATTAATTTTATTGGTTAGTTTGTTTTATTAAGATTAGATCACTGCACAATCACAATGTAAACACTACAACAGTACGTTTTTTCAAGCCAACGTGTACTGTGACGTACTGCAGGGGAGGATTTCTGTTGCTGTGGTCGGAGCAAGCTGCGCCAACCCATCTCTCCATCCCCCTGAACTGACAGAGGTATGGGCACCAGACTCACCATATACTGCTTACTGCCACCATCTCCCTTTTTTATTTCTTTTTTTCTTTTTTTGGGGGGGGGGTTATGTTGTTATTTATTATATAATGTATTATCTGCTTCAGCTTTCATTCTGCCACTGAAGAACAAGCAAACATCACAAAAGGAAGTCAGATATCCTTAGTTTAGTTTTCTGCTTAGCCAAGCATTCACTCAGACACACACCACATAGTCAAGTTTCATAAAAACATTATCTTAGTATTGTCATACTATGTAAATACTGTACATTTAGTTTCTAATCTAATCAGTTTATTAATGTTCATCATTATAAAAATAAGGCAGGAAAGCTTACAAATATTAAATTTATATTCCTGCCCTATATTTTGTAAGTAATTAGAATATGGTAAGTACAAGTATAAACACACCGATGTCTGTCTATATCTCTATATCAGTCCAGGGGAATGGAGAGATGGATTGGTACAGCTTGCTTCTACCACACTGGTCCACCGATCCACCTGACACCTGAAAGAAATCGAAAAGAGTCGAAGGTTAGAAAGGAAACGGAAGCATAACAGGTTTAATAGACACAGTTTACAGATTAGTAAACGCTCATTGTCCCAGACTGAAGCTGATTATACAGCTCTCTGCTAGTGAAGAGGAGACTCAGCTGCCATGGTCACATGACAAACACCACAGACTTTCACGAAATCCTGTATTTATGCTGAAACAGCAGCAAACGCTCACTGGCAGCTTCTGGCTACAATCGAAGTGATCCTACGTCCGCCTTTGCTTCTGACAGATATCAGTCAATATTTCATGTCCACAAGAGGTTGAAGGTTTGTGTGTTCAGTGATGGTCTGCCTGCACCTTGAGGAGGCAGCTCAGTGACTACAGCACCTTTATGTAAACTATAATGCTATGGGAACATGTGGAGCCTTATAACATGGGCACCCTGCTGCCCCAGAGGCCCTAAACACTGACGGACACAGAGCAGTTGTGAGAACCAATACGTGACAAATCAATGGCCTTTCCTGCCTGAAAGCCAGGGACTTGTTCACTCGTCATTCATACTTTGTTCAGCAACACATACCACAGTTTGCATCAGCTCAGTGTTTCAGAGGTTGTACGACACCAGTTAGCTTGACAGCCAGGATGTAGCCTCTCTTCTGATTGGCTGACTGACCTGTTGTTTCTGGAGCTCCAGAGCCGAGAGAGGAGATGTTAAACTACACTGAGATGGTTTGTGGTTCTTAAAATCGTGAATATATCTTTTCATAGCTATCAACACTTACAGTTTAAAGGTCCACAGTCTAACACAGTGTGGACCTTTAAATATGGATGATATGAATGACTTCTCAGACACATTGATCATCCACAATTCAATATGTACCTCTGGGCCCTGGTGTATATGTTGCATTTTGATCAATGATCTTGTGCTGAAACAAATGTAACTCTCAACTGCACAACTGTAAAATGTTTGCCCCCCCTCTGAAGACTGGGTTTTCTGTCAGGACTGAACCTGGGAATCCCATAGGACTGTGCACCAGCACCAAAAGCATTCAGATGATTTCAGTAACAGCAGGAGGGGCTCCAGGGGGAGGGCTGTATCTGTGCACTGACATGAGACCCTCTCACTGATCCTTTCATCATCATCTTTCATTGTTTAAGTACCCATCAGACTTCCAGGTGCACTTGGTTGAGGACAGTGATCTGTCTGCTACTTTTATTTATAATTCATCTCCCGCCAGTTAGAAAGTGAGCTGTCTTTCAAATGCCATCAGATGTCTCTAGTGTGGTAACACGAGAAAGACCCAGCACATCATGTACACAGACATGTGGGGAGACTGTCAGAAGAAAAAGGATTGCAGACCATCTCAACTGGAAGTGAAGTGAGACAGAGAGGATGTTAGCAGTGCAGCTATAGAAGCTCTTCTCATGTGGTTTGTAGTCGTAGGGTTTTACAGTTTGCTGTGTTGCAGTTTGAAACATTGAAGTAGAAGCGGATCTTAAAAATAAGTGTTTGCTTGTGGGCCACAGTCAAGACAAACCACCATTTATTTTTATTTTATGTACTGTATGATTTTTCGCAGTGCTGGACGAATGGCTCTGGGAAAGGAAAATATGATCTGTTTATCTGACATTATCTGGTGAAAAAGTTCCACTGAGTTACAGGGTTTAGGACTCAAACGCACAACTCAGACACAGGCAGGTGATTCACAGGGAGCAAACAGTTTTCTGGTCAGAAAGGTTCAGTGAACATAATAGCAAAAAAAGAGTTCAGGCAAACACTTCCAATGGGCTAAAGCTAAATCTGTGATCCAGGAGACAAGCAAGATGTAACTATACAAAAGTTTGGCAGGTAAGTCTGAGGACATAATGAAGTGACACTGAGGGGAACGCCACACAGACTAAATAGGGAGATGCAGGTGAAACCAATCAGGGCAGGGCGGGCAATCCCAGCGGGCAGGAAGCAAAGGGTAAGAAACAAGATCACGTGAGATAATGTGAAACAAGGAAAACATAATATGAATAACACAGAGAGGAGCATGACAGTGTCCGGTACTGTAGGGAGAGTCTGTTACCATAACTGTACAAAAAGAACAATTACACTTAAAGGACAGTGAAAAGGGAACAAGATGATCTGATAAACCAATGAGCCACAAGACAACAACTGCCATCACCATATTATCACGTGTCTTATTAACATTATGTCAATATTTCATCTTTTTAAAAATCACAGTCATCGTCACCCTTATTCATCTGATCTTGACATCATGTTATGTGTTATGTGTCATGTCCTTTGGCCCTACATATGAATAAAACTGAATATTGTGAATCTTGCGATGTGTTTTGCCACATATGTTGACGATATCATCACATTTGTTGTGCGTTTTCAGTCTGTAAGTCATTGCAGCTGTAGTCTGTATTGACCGTAGTTTGCATTTCAATGAGAATTTAAACAAACAACTGTGATCCTCAGGTTTCAACTCAAAACCTAATGAAGTAATAGTCAGTCGCCCTGAACAAGTCAACCTAGGAGGCCAACAAGACTGGTGTTGGACTCAAAACTCTGCTCCTCTGTCTTGGTGATATGAGCTCTGGTCATCTTTGCTCACACAACCTTCACCCTTTTCTGAAGCAATCAAGTCAATGTGGTTCAGCCGGGCAGCCTTGTCCTGCCGCCCTGTGTGTTCCTGGCAGCCATGATGGGTTGTGGTCCCTGCTGCAGCCCCTACTTCTCACGACATCGCACACCCCGGTGTCCTTGAAAACCATATTCTGAAGGACACGTAAAGAATGTGTGTTGTTAAGTTCCACATTTCAAATCTCCACTACTGCTGTCGTAGCCACACATGTGTCAGCGGGTACCTGTGCCACCCAAAGAGGCGCTCAGCACCCGCGCAAACAGCTGTAGCTGAAGTAAGTTTTAGCTTCAGTTCAATCTATTCTTCATTTTCTCCAAGCAGTCCTTCACCTCTGACCCATGACGAGCTTCTCATGAGCATTTTCTGTGTAACTAGTGAAGGAAGCAACGCCTGAAACCAGTGGCGTAGTTTGTTTTAGTGGGTGACTGTATTGTCAGTCAGTCTGCCCATTAATAAGCTTTTTCGCTTGATGCTGACTGTTTTTGTTGTACACATTTTTAGGCATTTTTAAACGCTTCCATCAGAATGGATAGACTGTGGATGGACAGACTGTCTATAGCCCATGCTGAAGAGCCCTTAACCTTCATTCTATCTAATGACCAACAGCTGATGTCACAGAGGGTTGCATTTGGTTTGAATACCAGCTGTTCACTTCATTGCTTAGGCTCAGAGGACGCAGATACCGCAAAGACCACAGATCTGTTGGCCATGATCCAACCTGCGCAGCAGTGCAAAGTGTGTCCCGGTCACTTGAGCTTGTTTCAGCAAAACACAATTGTTGTCATCGTTTTGCTCGTCTCGAGGAGGACACAGCACGAACAGAAGGAAAACCCGCCTTGCTTGATCTGATGTGTGAATATGGCCCCGGGAAAAACTCCTCGATGAGATTCCAAATAATTCAACAACAATGAGCCCTGACATTCGAAATGACCTCATTGAATCTGTGGCATCACTTCTCAGTGAAATCAAAGCAGCTACAAAGCAATTTTATCTGACGAACACAAAGACGTCTCTCAAAGGGGGAACTAATTGCTGTGTGTGTGTGAGGTACATGCGTAATGGAAATCTGAGAGTGAGAGCCGCTGGATCCGTTGCGACAGGGGATGTCAGATGATGTCGGATGGGAAAGCTGGCTTGAAAGCGTCGCATCCATGCAGGGTGTGTATCGCCAACAGCTTCAGGAATGTCTCCCATATTGCTCAGATTGGGCCGAAAGGGTTTCGGAAAGCAGGAAACAGAATCCAAAGCAAATTTCGAGACTGTTTTTACGCCTGAATCTGATTGGACGATGACAGTCCAATCACAAAGCAAAGCCCAACCAGAGGGCAGATGGCTCCATTAGCTTCGTCTCGGCCGAAGCTCCTGAAAGGTGTAGCAGCTTTTCAAGGCCCTGTGCTGGCATCCATCTAGAAAATGTATTCCAACCTTCAGGAATAAGGGTCAGATTGCGACTTCGTTGTCACACAGTGTTGGAACTTTGAGCGCTGACTTTTCCGCGCTGCATCTTTACGCACATGTTCACAACCGCACCTATTCTTTCGCTTCGTGTAACCTCACCACTAATATCATCGGTCCACGGATTTCGTTCAGTCGCGTTTTAAAAATGTATTTCTACAAATGCAAATGGTGAATGGACTGTTTATGTAGAGCTTGTCTCATCTTATCGGGCCGCTCAGCGTGCGTTACAATGTAGGCCCCATTCATCCATTCACACACACATTCATGCAGCGTGTCAGCGGGGTTAGGTCAACCGGTGACTCTAAATTCCCCGAAGGTGTGAGCGTGAATGGTTGTCTCTATATGTCGGCCCAGAGATAGACTGGAGACCTGTCCAGGGTGTACGCTGCTATTTCCCAATGTCAGCTGAGATTGGCTCCAGCCCCTCACGACCCTGCATGTATAAGCAGTAGAGATAATGGATGGATGGACTTTATGAGCTTATAATCTTTTTGACCCTAATTCCAGGACATACTCCTACATACCACTTATTTGAAGTTTTAAATGCACTGCACCGAGCCTGAAATCCTCTTTATTATGTGAAGTTGTAGCCCAGGCTCAAATGGAGAGATATGGATTGTTATATTTTGTGGGGGTACACGGTCTGTGACAGACAACAGCTCTACAGACCAGGCTCATTTATTGCATTCAAAGTCAAAACAGAGTGGTTGGCTGCTGTTAGCTTCATTAGCCTGCTCTCAGGGGTTCCACACAGTTTTCCTGATGTGCACCCACTGTCTTTCCAGTGTGTTTGTTCTCCATCAACAGACCCGATCTCACAGAATAACCTGCAGCATCATCAAACTGTTTCACGGTTCTGTTCACACTCTCATACTGGTTCAGATGAAAGATGCGAATCCGGTTTAACACGAAAAAAAAAAAACAAAGTTCACACACAGGACTCCAGTTTCCTGCGTGACAGCTGTGTGCTTTGTATGCCCAACATGCACCACAGCCACCTCCTTCTTTATAAACGACTGACTGACATTTAGAACTGCAGACATGAGAGCACGCTGGAGGAGGATGAACACCTGCCAAAGTCATTTTAACACCAACCTGCCAAGCTAAATAATAGATCTATGTAACAACAGTAAATGATTCATTACTCGCAATAAAGGGTTTGTTAGTTACAACTGATACATCTTTTATAAAATGAGAACAGAAAGTGGCACAGAAGTCACTTTTGAAGACACTGTGAGTGTTTCCATGTTGAACTGCAGTGAATCAACGGCAGACTAAATAAAAACAGATTCAGACAGTCAGGGACTCATACGTCACAAACCTGAGGGACCAATCCTGTCAACTTGTGGGAACAAATGGGCACAAGTATAACACTGTCAGCCACCACCAGTTACAAGTGAACACACAACATAACAAATAAAAGATGCTGACTAGGGTAACTGTTCTGATACGCCTGCTAGTCTCTGGGTCTGGTCTTAACAGATCCTCATCTGAGTCTGGGTCTGACTGGGGCTCAAACATGTGACTGAGTCTCTTCCACCTCGAACCATCTTCATCCTCTCTGCTCTTTCACCTGGAACCAGCGGGAGGTAGCGGGCAGGACGTTTTTACAGAGCTCACCCACATTTTAATGTGGGAGCGAGGAGGGCGCAACAGTGAAGCCACAATTGAAACACAACGATACAAACAACGATTCACTCGTTGTCTTGACTATTTTACAGACCTCTGCTTTGGTGGAGTCCAAACGAATGAACTCTCCATCCAGATACACTCCACAGCCGACTGAGTCAGTCCGAGCTGGCAATTCGCCGCTGGTGAACTTCGCTGGGTTCAGACAAAGGGGCTGGAGGTTGCGCGTTCACCGTGGTCTTGTGTTTTTCCATTATCCTGTCAACAGCATGTTTCTAATCCATGCAAGTTCAGTGCTGATGGACACGGCAGAGGCTCACGGAGCACAACCCAACACAGCATGCGGCCCTAAAAATAACCCATGACCGCATGAGGGAGAAACCAGGGAAGGAAAACCAGTCAGAGGACCAACACAAATTAATATGAAGATAAATAAGCAGTTAGGGACCGAGGGGTAGTTCAAGGAGCAGCATGGAACTAGAATAATATTTGTTAAATGTCCAGTCTGGTCTCCTGGCCCGTGTTATTGCTTTCCCTCGCAGCAGGCGTTGCAAGCATCGTGCAGTGGGGTACGCAGACATGACTGCTGCATTGTGGCAAAGGAATTTGGCACGTTCAAAGAGCACCGTTGAGAGACATCTGGACAAACTGAGTCAGCTGCATGGATGATCTTACTCAGTCTGTTATGCTGCATTCACACTGTGGGTAAAGCTTGTTGGCACAGGGAAGACTGAGCACTTTTTGCTGCCATCAGTGATCAACCAATATGTAGCCTGTTGGCCCGGCATGTCAAATCACAGCAACAAATTAGGTACCGAGTTTCAAGGCAGCCTATCCAGTATCCAGTAAACATACACATCTGTCGAAGTCTAGACGGGCCAAGATGAAATCTCTAAAGAAGAGACCTTGATTCCTGAAAGCCCTCGCTTGTGTCTTAAGTTGTCCTTTTGAGTCTGAGGTTTCAGTGCATGACAGAAACCAGGTTTTACTGAACAATGTAGTGGAAAAATAGATCTGATGTAGCCCTTTATGTCTATATTTATGACCAGATCAGAATGGCCTGCAAGAAAGAGTGAAAAAAACTATGCATTTAATCTTTTTATGTCTTTTATTTTCCCGCCCTGGCAACTGCTCTTGTCCATGAACAACGTGGTCCAGGTTAAAGTGGGACTGTAACAAAAGCAAGGCAACACATAACTCATCCTCCGTCTGACCTCGCAGATACCATTGTGATTCCAATTTGAATAAAACATTGATGTTTCTCTCTCAGCGGAGTCTTGACTGTGTGTGACTCCATTTGCAAATGCTGAATTAAACTTACGAGCAGATGCGTTAGCCTTTTGACTTATTGAGTAACAGGAGTCGCCACCATCAACCATTACTAAACTAAAACTTTAGTAATTGTCTTTGTTAGTTTCAGACAGGGACATTTGTTGTTTTTCCATCCAGTGCCCACTTTGTTTAGAAAATAAATACACGAGTTGAGTGCCCATGGTCTAAAAATGAGATGTGGTCGAGTGCATTGTTGGCGCATGGTGGAAAGTGATTGACCACTAAATCCGTGTCTTAGGTCAGTGGCGCTTTATTTCACTGTTACTTTAGGGACACATTGTAACACACACACACACACACACACACACACACACACACACACACACACACACACACACTTTGCCTTTTGTGCAAAAAGCAGTGTGTACTGCAGTGGGTCTGAGCTAATAAATCAAGGGAGAAGTAGGGACATTTTCCCATAGACTTCAATACAATCTGACTTCTTTAACAACCAGTGGAGTCGCCCCCTGATGGTCATTGGATAGAATGAAGGTTTAAGGCTCTTCAGCATTGGCTTCACTTTGCGGACCCAGAGCCTACGTCCTACGTCAGACTGTGACAATAGAGCCCTTTAGGTCCACACACTTACAAATGAAGTGGTTCAGGAAGATCTGGATAAACTGTCAGCTGTTATTTACAACCTGTCAGATCATCTTGATCGTCTTGATTTGCTGACTTGTGGACTGTCAGACCCGAGACACAGTGAACCAGATCTTATCTTGCTCTCACTGATACCATTGTGATACACTATCGTGCATTCATGAACTACACTCACTTATCATTGGACCTCATCCATATGACAATCAATACAAAGAAAGGCAAACACCAACTATCTTGCAGTGTTGACATATATTTCTCTTATTGGATTTTCACTGACATTTATTTGCGTCTGCCTGCTGCCTCCCACCCCCCCCC
>CM076661.1:21089776-21121332 GCA_038496675.1 Rachycentron canadum
CCTCCCCCGCCTGTTTTGATCCCGATGCGCATTAGGTGATTGAGAGATCATTTCACGCCTAATGTGGCCTTTTATCAGACATCCTCCCCAGCCTGCGCAGGCAGCCATAGAGGTTCAGACACACAAACGTCTCCCCTCACCAACAGGACAAGCTTTTCCATTGACATTCATCAAATCCCAAACACGGGAAAGATTAGATTTGTGTTTCTGGGGATTTTAGTGGAACCCCCATTAGAACCAGTTTGGTGGATTGATGATGCAAACATGACCAGATGCCAAACGTATATATTTGCATAAATGTGCTATTTTGCAGCAGTGCGGAAATTATTCAAAACGGATGATCTGAAGTAAAAGATCAATCAGAACAACATGCTTGTTATACTGTTATACTCGAGGAAGTTGGGAGACTAATTAGTCAGTGCTGCTGCGTCTGCATCACATGTACCAGCAGAGTTGTGCAGGAACAACGCTGGGAAATTGGAGCGAGGTCTTAAAATGCCTTCAGCACATTCAGCATCTGCCTTTTCCCTTCAGGGCCAGCCAGGCTTTCTTTCTTAAGATGCACTAGTTAACCACACCGTGATCAGCTCTGGCTCTAAAACTTTCCACCAGAGCAGCGCGCATCGCTCTCCCCCCGTCTCCCTTCTAGGAAATTCCATCCACATCCAACGACTGCAGGGCCACAGAAAGTACAACAAACATCCCGGCAGGAGAGCAGCGGGGATCTTGTGTTCCGACTTTAAACACAGCCACGAACGTCTGGTTTTAACCACCGGGCCGAGCAGCTTTTGTGTTTCATCTTTAGGATGTACGGCGGCGCAGGGACGTGAACACGATCCCCGTGCCAAACCAAATAACCACAGCACACGGCCTGCGCAGAGAGATCGAGCACGGAGGCAACTGAAAAAGACAGCTGCTGGTTTCACTGGAGCTGCTTTTGCTTCAATAGCATTTTCTATTTAATCCAAGGATGGAGGTGTGGGTATATTGTGCTTGAAGCCAGGACCGAGAGCCGGGCTCCGGGCCAGTTCAAATACAGATGTCGGCTCCACAGAGGGAGACATTTATTTGTGGACAGGGCCCCGTAGGTGGTGAGACTTTCCCTGTGCTAACGAGGCAAATTGAGGCCAAGAAAGATGTTTTGAAAATACAAGTGCCTTTATGTGATGGAAAAAAATACATTGACGGTCATGTTGAGCCCACGTACTTTCAGACGGGTTTTTTTTTTTTTTTTTTTTTTTTTTTCATTTTAAACCAAAAATGGACAAAAAAGAGAAACAAGAGCAAGTGATGAAGAAACAGACAATTCAGGTGAAAAAAAAAAAAGGTAAATGTTTCAAAATAAAAGCCAAGAGGTGTAACATCATGCATCCGCACATATATAATGACCTCTTTTATGGTTTGCATTAAGATATGAAATATATATATATATATATATATAATATATAAACACATGTTGTATTATTTGCTTGCATAGCACTAATTAACACTAGAACCTCCAGGGGTTGCCTTATACCCACAACTGCCAGTGGGTAAAATTGACCTGCGATCAGACTGCATTGATTTTCATAGTAGGTAAAGTAGGTAAGGTTCATTTATTCATTCTACTTCTTGTAGAATTGTAGCTGCTCACAAACTTGATTGGATTTTATTAACAAAGTAATAACTCACTAAGTAAAGAACATTCTTTCCAAGGCAACAAGGAGCTTTAGTGTTGTTTCAGTGTTGTCTAAAGTGAATCATTCACCCTTTCACCAAATATTCTACAACACGATCAAGCTAATATTCACTTTTTACAGCTGTTGTTGGTTGTTGGTTCACATCACATCACATAGAGGAAACATCAATCTGCCAAAGCAGAATTGCTCATTATCATATCTGCAGTAGGCTGGTTTTAAACTATTTATTTTAATGTTATGAGCAAAATAACCAGGATTCCATATAATGAAGCTATTTTGCATTAGCATCCTCTAAGGCTGAGTCCACAGATGGAGTTTCAACGGAGTCAACTAGAACTACTGCTACTAATATATATCTCCTGCTCTTGAATAATAACCAGGTGTTGGCACAATGATACAAGATTATAGTTCACCCTTTCACCAAATAAATTCATATTCTACTTTATGATCAAGCCAGTATTCACTTTTATAGCTGCTGTTGTTTGACCATTTGGATGTAAAATGTCATCACTTCTTTTTATCCTTATAGACATTTGAATTAAATTTAGTGTTTGAATCCTGACCAGCCCAAATGGGAATTTGTGCCATGTTTGAAGACGTCATATCTGTGCATCTGTATTCAGAGCTCTTCCAGATCTAACCCCACATTTGAATGGGTCCTTCCGCGGCCCAATAAACTATTTATATGTCTGTGCTCACATTTTGTTACACTTTACAGAATATTTCTGCTCTTGGCTTTTATTTTTGAAATATTTGCTTTCACCACTTCTGGCTTTCTTTATTCTTTAAATCAACAAGGAAAAATGAAAGGCAAATTAGCTAATTTAGTTTTTTCTAATTTCACGTTTTTGTTTTTTCAATTCTGACAAACAAAAAGACAAACTGCCAGAATGTCCACTAATTATTATTATTATTATTATTATTATTATAATTTGTTTCTTCAGAAACTTATAATTGCAGTACAGCTTGATTTATAATGACTGAATTAATACCTGAATGGGAACATGCTAAATATTTAAAAAGTGCTCTCCTCATCCCTTCAGCCTTTCCACAGTCAGGCACAGACAATGGCGTAAGTTGTGATTCATGGTGCTTAAGAGAGGCTGATCAAGATTTTTAAGTCAAGTGTGCATAAATTCTCCACCACAATCCATCAGGCAGACAAAGGAGAGGGCTGCAATAAAAGCCAAACCTCCTCAAGAGCAGGGAGAGATTTATCTGCTGCTCTGAGGGTTTACTCAAACAAGGACGCACGCTGTCGCAGCTGCAGCTCGCAGACGGCTGAGATTATTAGGAGACATAGGTTTAAACCTAAAGACACTTTACACAGAGAGAGAGGGAGGGAGAGAGAGGGAGCAGTAGACATATACAGGAAAATCAATAACCTTAAGGGTAATAATGCCTTTTTGGACACGTGGATGTCACAAGAAAGATAATTTAATAGCATGCATCTGTTTTACACCAGCATACATCACATTCACAGAGGAGATAACAGTCTGGGATGCTGTATCTCAGCGGCCAGAAGTTGCACGCAAGTCAATATTTCCCCATGATGCTTTTCCTGCAGGTTAACAGTAAAGTGAACAACCTTCTTCATCCCCAGTTTTCACTTCTCTGTCTGTTTTTTTTTTTATGAGCTTCCCTCTATCTATCAAATGGCGTCATGACAACACTTCCTGGTGTCAAGACATTAACGTGATGTCCCTCTAAATTAAAAGGTCACCGATGCTCTTAATGGAGATTAGTGCCCCCCCCCCACCCACCTTCACACACACACACACACACACACACACACACACACACACACACACAGACACACCTCTGGACAATATGCAAAATATTTTGATTAATTTGGCAAATATTACAATTTCATCTTTGCTTTTTATCTTCACTGAAAAAAAATATAAGAGTGATGTGATTTTTGCTTAGTCTTGGACTAAACAACCGGCCCCAAAAGCTGCAGCTCCTCTTCCTCAAACAGACGTGGCAAAAAATCTTAAGGTTCCGTTTTCCAGAAGATGAGCGGTCATCTATCCTGCCACAGGTACAAACTGTAGCTCATCCATCAATTCAGGGCAGCGCTCCACTTGTCTAAGTCACGGCTGTCTAAGATGAATCTGGTGGATGCCTCGTGTGTTCGTCTCTGGGTTCTGGAGCTCCACAGCTTTACTAAAAAACCCATTGCTCCCAACCCACTCACAGCTCTTTTTGGTGTTCAGCCTGAAGTTAACCCACACGCAAACAACCAGTGAAAATGTAGTTCATACACTACTCCTTCAGCAAGAAGTTTCATCCAGCTAGATTGGAAGCAAGCCTCCCTCCAACATTTAAACACAGAGGACATGACAGCTTCTTGAACTTAGAGAAGATGAGGTTTGCTGCTCTTGGGTCTAATGATTTTAATGATTCCCTAAACTATGGCAGCCGTTTATTACATACATAGTTAACCAGTTGTAAACAGATCTATCTCTATCTCAAAACAGCTCAAGATGTGACTCTTACCACAGCCTTTTGTTTGTGTTGTCTGTCTTAGGCTTGAAATGTGCATTGTGAATTTCATTCTCATTACTCTCAGTTTGTGTAATCTGTGTATTCTGTATCCGGTCTTGATCATTGTCTGTACATCATGCGTACCGAGAAAGTGGTCAAGGAAAAGCTGCAGCCCCTGTGATTTGGATGCTTCAGTAGCCGGACACTGTTACACCATCACATGGCTGCGAGAGGATGAGACAGCTCAACTTCAGCTCCCTGCCGATTGACAGTAATGTGGAAATGCAGTTTTTAGTGACGTATCGTTAATACGCGTTGACAAAAGATATCCAGACACTACAATAAATTAGCGTGGTTGGCAGACGCTGTTTGTGCGACAGTTATTGTGTGTGGCTCAAGGCGACAAAAGCCCAGTTTGAGCAGATTAGGACCCAGAAGTTTCTGCTAAAAGCTTCCTGGCAGCGGCCTCCTCCGAGGGGAGCTGCATTAAAGGTTGTGCCTTATTCTGGTTCTTGGCAAAGAAACCGGAGCCAAGAACATATTTCCTGCCAATTGGACACATGGCCTTCAAATAAAGTTCAAATAAAATATCCAAGACTCGCATCAGGTTCTGTTAAGGGGCGTGTGTGGATAAGTTTTCTGGGCAGCGGCGTAAGCCAGGAGTCTATTTTTCATCGCTGAGGAAAACATGATGCCAGGTACACTTTTCAATATGAGCACTTCTCATTGTTTTGCTCCAGGGCACTTGGAACTGGAGACCAATGCTGGCACGAGGAAGCAGACCTCACACTGCCTCTCTTATGAGCTCAGTTTTTGTTGCCTTCCTTTTACTTTTCTCCCTCAAGGTGTCTTAGGATGGAAGATTGGATCCTTCCCTCTTATTTGACAGTGAAAAGCCCACGCATATACATAACTCTGACAGCTTTCACTCTTCCTTCAACACAAAACAAAAAACGCAGACTGCTGCTCCCCGAGACACGTAGACGTAAGACTGCTGACTAACGGCATTAGTGTCTTTGGACAGACACAGCAGAAGGAAGCAGGAACAGTGCCGCTCCATGAACACTGCAGTGACGTGCTCTGCCCAGAAACCACAACCATGGATGCCTGTGAAAGGTTTCTGGTGCAACTACTCATCTGTGGACATTGATGATCAACGCTGGATGTGAGGGCCAGGGGCCACCACAACAGCAGAGCTGTTTCCTATGTGATGAAAAAAAAAAAAAAAAAAAAAAAATCCCCCAGGAGAAAGAGGTCAAAGTTTTAAGATCTTTTATTCATGCAAAAGATCTGAGTTTGTCTCTGCAGAATGCAAGACTGAATAATGCAAGGAAATGCTCTCAAATTTAAGGCAACAGAGCTTGAACCTTGTCTCCCATCACAGATATTCTAACTTTGCTGGTATCAGTTTGTTCACACCGCTCAGATTATTTCCCCTTGCTGCTGACGGACACACAGTTCCATCCAATCAGGTCATCTCTTCCACTTCTGACGCTGACTTTATCAATCTTAATGGCGGCGCAACTTCACTTTGTGATTTACATATTTCATAGGATGCTCTCATCAGCTGGACAGAATAACTGCTGTTTGTGTCTCTTCTACTCTGGTGCAAGGTACCAGGGCACACTGGGCCCTGCCTTTGAAAAACAAGCACATTCATCTCTAGGTTTAACTGAGTTCATTATATTTGCCCCCCCCGTAGAATATATGAATACACCAGCAGATTTCCACTACACCTGCATGTTATCGCCCCACTCTCTGTCCCATTTCCTGTCTCCCCACACCGTCCCATTAAATGTTGTTATTTCATCTGGTCCCTTTTAGACCAGATGAGACATACTTGCATAAATTATAATATTTAGTGTCAGAAAGGCAATCGCCAGCTGACCCACGATCCTGCTCAACGCCTGCTGATAAATTTACTATAATTAATGATGACTGACACTGTTTCTGTCATTTCACTACACTATATATGCTCTAGCATTACACACACAGAACACACACGGACAAACTGGGGGCAAACGTTCAACAACGGGGAAAACAGCAGAGAAAACAAGACAAGAATCTTCTCAACTGTCAACTGTCAGCCAGACACGAATTATTATAATAATTATAAGGTCCTAATTCATCCATTTCCCTCTAAATGGACCATCATCTAAAAAATGAACATCATGTTGTATTGAAAACCTGAAACTAGAGACAGAGAGCATAAACTCAACAGGAAAACAAGTGAGAATGAAGGACGCTCAGATGAAAGCGTGGTGACGTGCTCTAACATACCGACAAGCTGTCAATTCCCCAACATTTCTGCTGCTCAGCTGGCTCCTGAACAGGAACAGTCCGCGTGGTTTAGATTCAGGGGCTGAGGTTCATAACTTTCTCCCTGAGGAGAGGACACTGACACCTTGATCTAGAGGATGTGGGTCATATATGCTGCGTATACATGCTCCGAGTACAGAGCTACTGCTGCAGCACTGTGGAGTTGGTGTTCGCTTACTGCAGGGAGAGGAGGGTGTTGCTGCTCTTTTTTTTTTTTTTTTTTTCAACCTGTAAGCCTGTTCTGGCCGATTGACCCCTTTTCCACTGCCAGTCGAGTTTGCCTTTTTCGCTTGGACTGAGGACGCACAATTGTGTGGAGCGGTCATCACGTGTGCACGCGGAGAGATCAAGTGTTAACATACCACGATGTTACCCATCGGTTTGTGAGCGGCCATTTTGAAGCCGCCAGTTTGTAATTTGTCTGTCTGCCATCTTGGTTTTTGAAACCAGAAGAAACCACATTAGGAGGAGAAGGTGGAGCTGAGGAGGAGTGAGGGGTGGAGCTGACCTCTGTACTCTGTCCTGATTGGGTGGCACAGTCTGTCAATCACATAATATCCTAATGCATATCCTGCTTTATCATCTGTTTTCCTCTAAATGGGACCATCATTTAAAAAATGAACATCATGTTGTATTGAAGACTTTAAACTAGAGACTGAGACCATAAACTCATTAGGAAAACATTTACTGAGCTAATAAATCAAGGAGAAGTAGGGACATTTTCCCATAGACTTTAATACAATCTGACTTCTTTAACAACCAGTGGAGTCGCCCCCTGATGGTCGAGAATGAAGGTTTGAGGCTCTTCAGCATTGACTTCGCTTCACACACCCAGAGTCAACATCCACTTTATAGACAGTCTATGAGAGGGACACAGGGAGGGAGAGTGAGCTGTTAATCGCTGTGCAAACCGGTCCGTGACGTCTCAACCCCACTTTGGTGCTCCTGTAAAACAGTTGGGGTCTCCGCGAGACACTGCCATCAGCTCAGAGCTTTAGCTCACTCTCAGAGGAAGGTGTAGCCACGGTGTGTCTGGCTTGACAGCGCCGTGCTGGACACGTGACTAGACTGTGCCTGTGTCCTCTGAGGAGTTACAGCAGGAGAAGAGGCCAAAATGATCATCTTCCTCCGGGTGTTGTGCTTACATCAGTGTCATTCAGAGCCAGAGCCAATAAATACCCGTGTCTACTGCCATTCATTAGACTTGGGACCGAATGCTGATTGTAGCCTTTTCCATTGTGGACAAAAGCTAAATGTTAGTGGGTCTTGGCTGTTTTTTGATCAGTGGAAAAGAGGCTTTAAAGTCAGTGAATGAGTGACCTTGCTCAAAGAAGGACCAAATGTGGAAGCCACACATGACTCAAATGAAAAGTAATGGACAAATAAATGCACCTGTATTTATATGTGAGCAGTCACCAGCTATCAGTGACCACCTATGATGGGCCACTGACGGGTCATTTCTTCCCATTGATAACTCAAGACCTAGACATTCAGGAGGTTTTGACCTGCAGCCAAATTCTCCACAGAGGTCTATTCCTCTCCACAACAGGCAGACCAGGGGATTAAAACCAGTGAAACCACAGAATAAAGCAGTTCCACTTTAAGAATCAGTGACACTGGGCATCTCTGAGCAGCTGGGAGCCGAGTCCTTTTCCCTGATAAGTGAAGATCCACAGGTCAAATGACTAAAATCCTTCTTCCTGAGCTGGCCTGATGGCCCGGTGGTTTGGGCACATAACATATGGGCATACTGAGCCCTGAGCAGAAGGTCCCTGGTCAGACGACTGACCGGCCAGACCCTTTACTGCGTGTCTCTCCTCGTGTCTGACTTTCCCTGTCAAAATAAATAAAAATGGCCCCTCAAAAATCCTACTTCCTGATAAAATACATAGTTGGGTCACATCACTTCCTCTGTCACTGTATATTAATAGCAGGTCAGTGAATGCTTGTTGGTTCACTGACCTGGACACAGCTGCTGCTGCTGCTGTCTGTAAGTCTCCAGGTGTAGGAGCTGGGGCAACAGACATGATGCACAACTAAACTGCCGTACATATCTAATCTGATATTCATGGTGAGTCATAATGAATCTCCAGCTAAATGTCATCTATCTGCAACATCTAGTGTTTATTGAAATGCACAACACATAGCAGATAATTTTGGGTGTAAATCAAGAATGCTGGGCAGTAGCATCTGGCTAGTGTTTAGCTTGTGTTGTATGCAAAGAGGTTACAAATGTTTTCATTGCACATTTATTTAAATGCCACAGCTGCAGCTGTTATAAGCACTGTGTGAGTGTAACACAACATCACCTCTAAGGCTACAGAGTAAACAACAATACGAGCCGCTTCCTGCCTCAGTCCTCACAGACCTGAACGTCGTGAAGAGGGGATTTTCATTTCTACCCCGATCCATGCAGGTTTGGCCACATGTCACCCACTGCCTGATGCTGAGGTTGGTTTTGTTCCAGCTCAGAGTGACGCTGATGGTCGACCCTTGGTTGTGATTGGACATTGAGTCCAGTAACATGCTGCCTGTTATTTACCTCCAGCACGAACCCATCAATTCATACACTTTAGCCTCTTTAAAGTAGACCCAACATGCTTTATGAGTTTTCTTCTTTTTATAGTGTGTTATAAAGCTGTGTGTGTTTGTTTAACATGTGATTCCACATAAAGTAATTGTAATTGTTATTAACCAAGCTCAACACAATGTGCAAACATTGTGTAATAATGGGTACGCCTGTGTCTCGACATACCTGTGCACTGCGATTGTAGAAATGTTCATGAGAAGAGTGGGGTGTACTATTTGAGTGTCTGTGTCTAAAATAACTGTGTTCTGCCTGCAACCAGTCAATGACCAGTACATACTCTGCTCTTATCTAAACTGCAGCTCCTCGTTCTCCACACACAGCGCTGAGTGGAGGGGGGGCCTGAACGCATCAATTACAAAGTGCAGCAGTGACACGTGTACATGGTGGAAGAAGTCACAAGGCTCAAAAGAGACAGCAAAAGAAAAAAAAAAAAAACAGTTCTCATTTGCAGGAAACACCTCATTGGGGGGCCAGACCTTATTTCCTCGAACCACAGACATCAGTAGATCCCACAGTGCAGCCTCCTGCGAAAACAGTGTTTTAATTCATTGCCCCCAGAGGATTGCGCTTAAGGAGACAGTCACTCTGAACTGTCATCTGATCCCAACCTGTGAGAGGCAGCAATGCGCTCTAATACTACAATAAAACTCAAGAAGAAGATGTTTCCATTATTAATTATTAGAAACCATGTCTGAGTCAAGATTTTCAGAAGGAAGACAATCTAAAATCTAATTCTTTGGAATAATCCAAACAGGATTTCTACCAGGCTGTAAAGAAATAGCGAGGAGTGGAACAAATAAACTAAAGGTAGACATTGCTGCTGTATCCAAAGAAAATGAGAGGATGAATAAAAAAAGAATATGTGGACACACTAGCCTTAACAGGACATTTTGGATAACTTGTAAATATGCCACTTGTATATGTGAGTCTTGTAAAGTGCATGGATGTCCAGTTTTCGCTGGTATTACCAATGTCTCAAACTATGCAAGACATAACCTTCAATATATAAAGTGATTTTTCTCCTCCAGTCCACTTTGTGAAGACGGATTAGGTCTATCGTCTTTGGACTCAAACTGATAATGCAGAACCGATGCCATTATGATAGTCACAGCTATTTGCTCACAGCTGTGTAAGGAAGCAAGACATGGGCAGAACCAATATATAGTAGCTGGTTGGTCAACGTCAGGGAAGGGGGGGGGGCTTATTTCTGACATAGTGAGTTGGACATAGACTGCAAATAAAGATGGACGTAGCCTCACCTACAGGTTTGTGAAGAACAGTTGTGAAGCTCAGAGTGAGCTGCTTTGTTGTTGCCATCGTGCCAGCACCTGGTCACTTTAGAGACAGAACAGACTTTGTGTCCCCATGCCGTAAAAATTCTAGTCGAGTGTGAATGCAACACTTCCCGGTGAAGCTAATGCTCGAAACCTGTCAACATTTATGTGAATGTAAAGCATGAGTTTGTGCAACAGAGGCGCGATGCACACAAATGCTGAGTCAGGGTCTGAAAGTGAATAAACTGACCTCTGATGAACTGCTCCCCGTAGTTGGTCACACTAAATTGTTTAATGAGTGTTGGGAAAGAAAAGTGACGTAGCAGCAGCAGGTGGGCACCTGTCAGGGCTTATAATAGCACTTGATTAATCGGAGCTTTTTGAACATTTCGCAGCATGAGTCTCAGGCCAGACTGATTAATAACATATGAATTCAAATGAGGGGGCCTTAGAGGGGGAAATAGCACTTCCTATAATCAGGGATATTAAGGTTATTATGTCTGATTCCTGTTCATTTCACATTTGTCTTCAGATGATCCCTTAAATTGCCTTAGATACACACTTTTACCCTTGGGAATGAATTATTAAGAAGCTGCGTTTGCCGCATGTGGAGTGCAATTACAGCAGAAACAAGGGACACAGTTTCAGACATATTTAACCAAACAGGTGGGGAGCTGTTGAAATTACTAGCGGGGTCTTATTTATGTGAGGTTGGTCACCAGTTCCACCAGTTATGATAACACTGAGATGTGGAAATGTGGCTGAAATGAATTCAGAGAAACAAACGCATGCAGTCAGGGATAACATCAGTTTTTCCTGCCAATGAGGGACTTTAGATCAGAGTGACGGTCCTGAGACACCATTACTGAGAAAATGAAGCAGCCTACTCATGGCCTTACATTTTATTACCATCCATTCATCCCCTAGCTACCTATCCCTCAGCGGTGCAGGGTGCTGGAGGCTGTATATACACAGGCTCGGTGAGAGGCGATAAACACCCAGACAGGTCATAGTGACACAGGAAGATAATCCAGCATCTCCTCTAACCTGAACAACCACACTGGTCATTTTTCTCAACCCTTTAAACCAATCCACAGGAGCATCCCTTGAAATAGCGCCTCTGGTTAGCGTAATGACGGCCATGTCTTGGTTAGGTTTTGGAAAAGATGGTGATTTAGGTTAAAATAAGACAATATGTATGTCATTTGGCTAATGCTGTTATCCAGAGCAACTTACAATGAGGGACATCGGTAAAGCTTCAGCGCAGCAGAAGGCCTTGGGGTAAGAATTAAGTACCATATCTATGAAGTGACTGGAGAAGATCGGATAAGAAAGTACAACAAAAGTGCCAGTTAGACATGTTCGGGTTTTAGGAGAGGAAGTGCTCTTTGTAAAAGAGTTTTCAAGAGCTTGTTGAAGATAAAGAGGGACGTCCAAGATGATGTTCCCTGGAGCAAAGGGCTGAATTGAGTTCAAGTAGATCACTCTGAATCCAAATATTGGTGACTTGAACTTGATTCAGGTGACCTTGTGCACCCAGTGTAGGCCGATGAGTAGTGGTGTGACATGTGCTCTTGGTCTGATTGAGGACCGGACGGCTTCTGCATTCTGGACCATCTGTGGGGGGTTCACTGTTCACAAAGGAGGGTCTGCCAGAAGAGTACTGCAGTAGTTAGGGTGAGAGATCACCAAAGCCTAGATCAGGAGCTGGGTGGTGGACTAAGTCAGGAAAGGCCTGATTTTCCTGATGTTGTATAGAGCAAAGAGAGATGACAAGACACGTACACAACATTGTCAGGAGGGCGAGTGATCATCAAACTTAACACCCAGGTTTGTTACGACCTTAGTTGGGGTAAGAGATGAAGATCATTATGAAGAGGCTGACTTAAGGAGGTTTAGTTAAGGTGGCATTCCTTCATCGTGAGGATTGAGTGATACACTGCCATCTGCAAAGAGACAGTGGGGTCAGGTAGGAACAACAGGTAAAGCTGGGTGGAGTCGGTGTAGCAGTGATACAAGAAGCCATGTTTGTAGATAATTGGACCCAAGGATATGGTGTATATTGCAAAGAGGAGTGGTCCCAGAACTAATCCTTGGAGCACCTCAGTGGAGAGGGGGTGGTTTAGGGACATTTGCCCTTGCCGTGACCTGGTGAGGTAGGATTCAAACCAAGCTTTGGGCTTTGCCCAAGATGTCAGTGTCAGAGAGTACAGATAGCAGGATGTAGTGGTTCACTGTATCAAAGTCAGCTGAGCGTTCCAGCAAGATGAGAACTGAGGACTGACCTGCAGCTCCTGTCACAGACAACTGGGCTGTTTCAGTGGAGTGACTGCTCTTAAAGCCTTAAAGTCTTTGGTTCAAAGAGATTCTTTTTTGATAAGAATCCTGAGACCTGCTTAAAACCACATTTCTATGCCATTTGATAGGACTGGAAGCAGCGATACAGGTTGATAGTCCTGTACTCGAGCAGGGTCAAGTGAGGACTTTTAGAGCAGAGGCGTCGCCTGAGCCAGCGGTTGGAAATCACCCTGAAGCCAGTGAAGTATTTATCACGTGTGACTGCTGGCACAATGTTGGGCGATACGACATGGAGTTTTTGTGAGTGTGGGGTCCAGCGAACATGTTGTAGGACGGCTACCAGTCAGAAGGATTGACACCTCGTTCTCAGTAAGAGGGCTGAATGAGCTGAAAGTTGTGTCTTTAGCCTGAGACTCAGACACACGGCTATATATATATGACCAGCAGACACTGGTTACCTCTGGGAGGTTCAGAGAACTGGTGGCTGATGGCCATATCGGTAAAACCTTTGACAATCTTTGTTGTCATGATTACAATAATTCTGTCATCCCTCCCACCCCCAACCTCCTCCTGACGTGAACTATATCGCTCTATAAATAATGTCAAACAGATTCAGATCAGAAAACAGATTCAATTTTCAACAGTGGTTTGTAACATTTTTAAGGGAGCAGAGTAATGAGGAGGTTCTGCTGATAGACAATGATCCCATGTGTTGATCCAGAGGCTGTGGATCAATGATTTATTTCTTCATTTTAATTTGGATGAGTCGCTGCCAAACTGCAGCTTTGCTGATTCCATTAGCTGTCGACTTCTACAAAAAATACAAGTTATTGCTCATCTGGCCAAATAACTTGAAGCAGAACTTTCTTACTGGGCCAAAAAAAAAAATGAATAAATAAGAATGAGAGAATTGTGAGCATGCAACAACTGACAGAGGCTTATGCTGGATCCTGAAACTGGATCCAAACTCATTGTATGGTGACACAGCTGGGCAGTGACCATTGTCCTGACTGCCCTGCTGAGTATGGGTTTTCTAGTTTTTTTTTTTTCTAGATGCCAGGACCAGTTTTAGTCCTTGAAGTTGATCTCCCCTCTATGACACGACCTATCATGACATCACGGTATATATACCACAATAACACAATTTAAAATGGCTGCAGGCTTCATGCAGCATGTTTCTGATCTGCTGCCCGATATGGGTTCATACGAAGGTACAGGCTGTGGTGAACGATCAACAGTGGCTTTCACTCTGGCCTGCACATCACAACACCATCTATTTTAATGGCAGAGACAAAGAGCCTGAGAATGATGGAAGCAGCTTGGTGATGTTAACCTGTATTCACCACGGAGCTGCAGATCACAGCACTGCTGAGGGAAATACAATCTTTGGCTCACAGCCTGCCTGACTCTCTCTCTCTCTCTTTCTCTCACTGCTCACATTTCTTGACATGTTGACATTTGCTGTCTGCAATGTTGCAGTCTCGTAACTCAGCAATGATACTTGATCAGCACAATGAAATGATCTGGATTTACAATCTTATGAGACTTGATATTCCACGTGTTTCTTGTGAAGCTGCTCTCTCTTCTATCTCAAAGCACTTTTCTTTTCTTGGCAACATGATTCTGGGATTGGACTGATAAAGGCTGAGCCATCCTGTATGTGAGGTGAGGAGGTCAGAAACAAAAATTGTGTCATGTTTTTAAGCCAGAGCCTGGAGCTACCGCCGCCGCCACCGCCCCTAACCCATGTAGGTTCCTGAGCCGATCAGGCCTGAAAGATGAGAACCGGCCCGCAGGAACCTGAAACATTCACAACGGAATCCAAAAGGCAAAGCTGACTTTTCACTTCTCTGCCACGCAACAGGCGAAAGGAGTAGCATGAGATTCGTTTCGAGTGGGGACAGTGAATGCAGCAGGGAAACAAAACCCAGCACCGGTGTGCAGGGACCCGCGCGCTGAATATCAGCAGTGGTGACAGCGTGCTCGGAGGCGACGACGGCACCACAGAATACAGACCTGTCACCGGATGGAAGCACATTTTTCAGCATGGGTGCCCTCAAAGGGTGTGCGAGTGTGTGTGTGTGTGTGTGTGTGCGTGAGGAAAAACATTGATATAGTTGCCATGGAGACGCTGAAGTTCAGCAACGGGAGAAGCTGCCATCACTGACAGTGTGTAGATCACACTGTAGCCCGGCCATGCTGCCACACAGGTATGATTTATGGCCGTGCAGGATTCAAAATAAAGCTCAATACAGTGATAACTCTGTGTTTTATGTTTAAGTGCTGACGTTAAACAGATTTATTGTCAGTGGAGGGAGAGTCAGGTGTGTGAAGACATGGCAAAGTGCTGAGCAACAGATATTACTGGTTCTCTGAGGGCTCCTGTCAACTGCTAAATGAAGGGGAATGAGGATATTTAAATCTTGTGAGTGGCATTAGCAACATGCTATCAGTGCGCTAGCTGCCACCCTGTCAAACACAATGACTGTGTAGTGTGTCAGAGCCAAAGGCAGCTATATGATTAGATCAAGTAAAAGATGTAATACTTCAGCAGAAACAACAGACAGCAACTCAAGACCTACCTTTTTAGTCTGGCTATATATATATATATATATATATATATATATGTTTTATTCCAATAATTCTATAATTGTTTCTGGAGTGTTTTTTAATACTTTTTTTTACTTTAAAGTTATTTCTGGTTTTATTCTCTTCCAAACATCACCTCAATTTCAGCATTTTATTTTATCTTCACTATATTCTTTTTTTTTTGGGGGGGGGGGGGTGTATTAATAATGATGATTCAGGCAAAATAATTACAGCAAAGAATTACAGACACTGCATTTCTCCATGAAATTAGTCCCTGATCATCTTTTAAATCTACACCCTGAACATAATCAATGAAGAGCCTCCAGGTATTCGTAAATATATGCTGCTCAGGAGAAGGTTTAGAAAACTTTTAATGGAGGAAAAGACTCAGCACACATGGTACATTTAAATAACATGTAAAAAAAAAAAAAGTGCAATGTAGCTGTGGCATTTTACAAATTACACAGATTTTTCTCTTTATTACCATGCCGGCATGGCGTGGTGTGTTCATTGTCAGTTCATTAAGAAACACATAACTCTTCCTTTGGAGCACAGGTTCCTTAACTACTCAGACTGGCTTACCTGCCCCAGGACATGTTGCCAGTGGGTCCTATAACCACCCCCAGCCATCCTTTTCGCCCTGCCCATGATGCTGCTTAGCCTTTCATGTAGGATACCCTTTCTAATGGAAGGTATGATAACAGCTGTCTTATCCATCGAGTCGTGCTTGATCAATGTCTTTCCATAACAGTGTTGTTGTTGTTTTTTGCCATAAATCAAAGTGTAGTAACATAATGGCGGATGCAGTCGGCTGAAATGGGTTTCCTCTGTAGGGTGGCTGGGCTCATCCTTAGGGATGGGGCGAGGAGCGTCTGGAGGGAGCTTGGAGGAGAACTGATAGTCCTTCATGTCAAGAGGAACCAGTTGAGGAGGCCTCTAGGACACATACTGGTTATATCCAACTGGGAGCAGACCTCAGGGTAGAACACGCTGGAGGGACTACATATCCCATCTGGCCTGGGAGCATCTTGGAATATCTCAGGGGAAGCTGGAAAGTGTTGCTTGGGAGAGAGGGATGTCTGGAAGTCCCTCCTTAGCCTGCTGCCGACACCGCGAGCGGGAAGAAAATGAATGGAAGGACGAATGATGGGATGTTTAAAGTAATCGCGCTGAACAATGGGTAGAAACACAATTCAAATCCTCTCACCACAAATGGACCCAGGCTGGAACATTCAGACCAGACCAGACCATCAACCCACACACAGCACCACACAAAATGATCAAAACCTCAATGATGAAGGGCATTTTAAAGCAAACTGTCTGTAATGACCCATTAGATGTGGCAGAGCTGCTCTGACCTTCTTTTCCAATGGTACTTAGAAAATAAATAGCTGTCATTGGTCATGGTCAGACTGTTTTTATTAGTTAACAATGACTGAACACAGAGCTTAAGATGGTTCGGGGAAAACGGTTACTTCCTGCTAACTGCTGCGGTCGTGAATGTTGAATCTTGAATCATCTACCAGCTGTGCTACTTTGTGCGGCACAAAGCGGCATTTTGCATTGTTGCTTTTTTTCTCCACCTATCATGCTTCTATCCTTCCTTTGCCCACAGTGAAACCCTTGGGATGGTCCAGAATGCAGCAGCCTGTCTGGTCTTCGATCAGTCCAAAAGGGCAAAAGGTCAGTGACACTGACCTGCACTGGTTACCTGTGGTCATCTGAATCAAGTTAAAGTTACTAATGCCGCCTTCAGAGTAACTTTTAGGTTAGCACCATATACTTGAAGTCAATCATGATGGTAGGACAAGCTCCTGAATCCTATCAGAGCAGGGACGTCCCTCTTTATCTTCAAGAAGCTCTTGAAAACACTCATCCAACAGCACCTCCTCTCCTAAAACCCTAACACGTCTAACAAGCTCTTACTGTGCACTTTTGTTGCACTTTATCTGCTCTCCTGCACTTATTCAATAGATGCTTTAGCTTTATTGATGTCCCACAATTGTAAGTCGCTTTAGATAAAGGTACAAATGAGTAAATGCAACAACAATACATTAGGAATCCAGAGTGAGTTTTGTCTTCAATTTAAGCTAAAAACCCTGAAATTCACTGTCTATTATCTTGTTACATTAGAAAAAATTAAGGGGAAGTGCGTCAAACTACATAATGAGGCTGATGATGAAAGATGCAAAATCAGCACTGTGTGACCTCCACAATAAAAGACTTTAGTACCTCTACTATGTGTTGAACACATTAATTTGTAAAGCAGAGGAGCTACAAGTATTTGGGCTCAGCCTTCCTCAGTTTGTTGCCATGTCTTTTAAACAGGGGAGCAGGCATCAGGTAAAAAAAAGCTGACCTCTGATCTCTCATAACTGATTCCAGTAAACCACGGCTCCTTAAGCCACCTTTTGGTAGATTTTGCTATAAGTTTCAGGTGTCATGACAAAAGTAGGAAGTAGGAAGTGACTGCATCTGCCTTCATCTTTAATCTCTTGTGGTATTGTCTGTATGTATAATTCCTAAATTGTACCTTATCTTAAATTTGGGAACTTTATGCCGTCTTGATACTGTTTGTGCAGCAACAAATGAATATAAACTAATATATTCCAGTTTCATTTTTCACAACTTCCAATGTCACAATGTCATTAAACATATGGAAAACACTAACGTCTCCAGAATTGTGGTGTGAGGAAGATGTTGACACTTGTCTATAAAGACATTTAATTTAGTTTTCATTTGGGTTCAGCCGGTCAGGTTAGTGTTATAGTTGCCACGGCGATTGGTCAAGGTAGGTTGGTATTTATGTCTATAACAACATGATATAACAGAAGAATGAATTGAGTTCCACCTCACCATGTTTACTACAGTGTCGACACAGACCTGTGAGTCCACCCACTCCCTCGGCCAGCAGCTTTGACTGGCAGCTCCTCAGAAAGACAAGTGTGGAGAGATTGCTTCTTTATTAGATTCAACAGATCCACCACTCTTCTCAGTCATTGGTTCTTTGTAAGTCGTTGTTGTGTGCTCATGTGCAGTCCAGTCACACTCCCCTGAAGACCAGAGTGAGAAAGCTTAGTTTAGCATGACTATGAATACATAAGACCTTGAGGTAGATAAAAGGCTGCCCTTGGGCAGAATATGGGCATATGATGATAACTGACACTTTTTTTTTTTCCCATTTAAATTTGGCCTGAATTATGATCCTCATACATTTTTTATATTAAAATGATTGATGCCTGCAGTTTATTTTAAACTAGTCAATTATTATTATTACGAGAAACAACTCAACAGCAAAAGGCATTAATAATATCTTACAACAGGGAGAACCACAGTGTAAAAAGAAATGTGCTTAGCGTTCAGAACAGTAAATGCACTGACAGCAGTCGTCACTTCAGATCAAAACATTTTAAGAGCTGCTGTTGGTTTAAAGCTGAAGAGGTTGAATCCAACCTACCCCCCCCCCGACACAACAGATCAACAGGCCTCCAGAGAACAAGAGGCACAAAATGTTATAGGAAACTATCAAATGGGGGTAGGGGTTTCCGCAGCATCTTTATGACACTGGGCTGTGAAGTGATTCGCCACAGGAGCCAAACCAGGTTACTCTAAAAACGAAAAAAAAAAACAAAAACATTTTTCTTCCATACAAGTCTTGCGATGTCTCAGCCTGCCCTGCTTCAGCCTATGGTTTGTTGCAGCAGTCAACAGCCTCAGCCTCAGTAGCTGTGTCCCAATTCAGGGGTCACATCTTTCGGCGGCTGCATTTGAAGATCGATTGCATCACAGTGGCACCGCTAGGCCGTGCTATTTTAAGGGCGCCTTCAATTGAAGCCGGCTCCAATGGGTGAATTCTTCATACCAATAATTTTCTGAAGGATATGCGTTTGCCCTTCCTTTTTTGTTGCCAGCCTTGAGTCATTTTTATGCAGATGACACCCGGTTATATATACACACACTTCTAAAGCCCACTGACCGTAGAAGCCTTGTGACTCTCGTTAAATCATAGATGCCCCAGAAGCCTCTGCAATGATAAAACTGAAGTCATCAATCGGCTTGGTGCAGATCTTGGTCATCTCTCTAATCATGTTAAAGCAGTTGCTTGGAATCTGAGGATGATATTTGACACCAATCCAACCTTGCATTATTCTGGAGCCCGCCTCCCTTCGCTGGCTCCTTTTTAGACTGCGGATTGATTTTAAAATTGTATTTTTGACTTTTCAGTTTAAACGGCTCTGCCTCCAGTTACACCTCAGACCTGTTGATATGGTATGTGCTGAAACGAGAACTGAGGACGGAGGAGGCCTGCTGGTTGCAACACGTTCACGCTTTCACTTATTTTAAATCTTTCTCTCAGCCTTTGGTAATGTTTTAATGTTTTATTGATATAAGGTTTAATCCCTATTTATTGTTCTTACATATTTAATTGCTTCTGCAGTTTTCCATAATGTTTTTTTTTTATTTTTTTTTTTTTTTATGCTGTTCTGTTCTTTTTATCATGCTCAGGCTCTTTGGCTTCTTTTATCTGGTATTATTTTTCTGTAAAACACTTTTTATAGCACTTTATTTACCAAAGTTACAAATTATAATAAATTGTTATGTTATTGAGTCAGTTGGAAAACGTTTTTTGTCTTAGACAGGGAGTCTGCAGACTGTGGAAGGCATCGAACCTTTGTGTTGGTTACTCTTATACATTAGAACTGAATACACACACACACACACACACACACACACACAGGAGATGTGAACATCAAAAAAATGAGTGATAACCACTTCACCTTCACTTCGTAACACAAGGCTGAGTGTGTTTTATTTTACTGTACATCAGCTCCTCTCAATCTCTCCATTATTCAGAGAAGGGAAATGTTTGGGTGATGGATCTGAGCGTTAAGAGATTTCAAAAACATTTCTGCCTGTCCAGCCGTTTAGTAAATCTTCCTCTCACGTTATCTTCAAGGCCGTCGTTCATCATTAAAACGTGACAAAACTCCGTTACAAAGGAGACTTTTTATATTAGCCTCTAAATCACTGTGTGGAATTGGTGTTAGAAAAATTCAAAGCAATAGAGAGATGTGACGAAATGCGACTACATTTGTGTAGACGTGGCTTTCCGTGCATGTAATGCATTCTTCGCGAGATAAATTCTAATTATTGTTAGACTTGGACTCTGAATCTGAACCACAACATCACATCCTGGAGCTGTGTATTATTCTCGACTGTATTTATGACCATTTGATGGCTACAGCATCTATCCATTATTCATAGTGCGAGGTGAGGCAGCCTGTGTCATGTGTGCCACAGTCAGCTGCTTTGACTGACGGCTCCACAGAAAGATGACAGGTGTGATATTGAAGGGAGATTTCTCCTTTATTACATTTAACACATCCGCGGCTCTTCTTAAACTTTTATTCTTTCTAATTCATGGTGGCGTGCTCTGTAACCACCGCTGGGTCAAAAAGGGTTCAGTACAGACGAGGTTCAGATAAACTGTCAGCATCAGACAGATCAAGGACTAGATCTAGTGGCTAAACAAAGACTAGGAAGTAAAGCTTGACACATATAATCAAGACAAACTGGCAGAGGAAGAGGGGGCAGAGAAGCTGTCTCAGTACAGGTACCAGATCCTTTAGAGAACGCAGTCTAGGGAGGAGTGGCCTCAAAGGTTTTATAGCTTCAGGTAGGCAGGTAGTGGAGAGAAGACTCCCCAGTGCAGACCCCCGGGAGCAGCTGGGAAATGTGTCTGGGCAGAGGGACATCCGATGTGCTTCGCTTGAACCGCTGCCAGCATGACCCCGAATAAGTGGCAGAAAGTGAATGAATGAATCAATCAATCAACGGATGGATGTAAAACACCTGCAACATCAGACCTGAAGCTAGCAACTGTTCTTGTCACTGAGAGGTGATGAACACCAGGTGCTCTACCTAAGTTTTAAGTCCACCTAGAGGTTGATTTCACACTTTCCAGCGAGACTTAATTTCAGTACAAGTTGCACAGAGTTCAGTTTGATTTTTGTCTCTTGATGTGCAGTGCGTGTTGACCTGTCCATTCACAGCTTTAATGTCTGATTTAAAGAAGAGACTGAACGTGACTGTATATACAGTCGTAACTCACAATGAGACACATTCATCAAACCCGCGGTGGCTCTTTGCTCTCGTGGCTGCAAATCCATTCATCATCCCATATTCACTGGGGGAGGTCATGTCAGGAAGGCCTAATTTGGCCATTGATTTATGCACTGCATGCCTAATGAATGCTCTAACCTTGGCAACATATTGAAGCAGGCACAATCAGCTCTGTGCAGCGGAGGGTGAATAATGCATTAACAGCTGATCAAAACAAACAGCACTAAAAACCTGCTGTGCCAAGAGGCCGGGACCTTTGTTTCATTAGCACGCTCACAGATGGTAAAATTTGCCATGCATCTTAAAGGACCAATAGGAGATTTAGAGAGCGTGCAGGATATCACATATTAGACTGAGCTTCATCTTGGGCTCACTCGGGAGTCAGGAAGAGTCACAGAAGCAAATTAAAACCCACAGTCCTCCAGGTGGATTTTAACAATGCGTGAGAACCGGAGGGGACACATGGGACAGAACGGCGTTTGGCCCACGCTCAGGTCAGTGCACTGTTCCAGGGAACATGGGAAGCTTTACAAACCTGCGGTGGGACATGGGGGTGGCATGATTGTGCAGCGATGAGCACGGTCGCCTCACAGCAAGAAGGCTACTGGCTTTGAACCCCAGCCTGGTGACTTTCTTTGTTACGCGTTCCTTATGCCTGTGTGGGTTCCCTCCAGGTTCTCCAGCTTCTTTCCACAGTCCAAAGATATGTAGGTTTAGGTTCACTGGTGACTCTAAACTGCCTGTAGGTGTGAATGTTGTTGTTTGTCTTGTGTGTATATACATATATATATATATATATTCTCTGCTGATTTCCCTTTGACAGTGGCCTTGATGATGTTAAATGATGATTTTATGTCTGTCACATTCTGTGATCTTCGTCGTTTTGAATAGAATGAATTGAATGTTGGTCTTCTACATATTAGCAGCTTCCAATGAGTTAACCTCATACAACGTGTGTCTGTAAAGCTCAAGCATGTCCAGAACAAACCTGGTGTAATGGACCTTTTTCACAGCATCATGTTGACATGAAATAGTCAGGTTCCTGTTATAGCTCGGGCGTCAGGAGAGGATTTCATTCCCAAACGTTGGCACTAGCCCTGGAAGAGGGGTGAGCTCGGACAAGGCTGTGGGTGCCCTCAGGTACAGAGAGCGGGTAGGGGAGGAGCTCTATTTCTACAGTGACTGTTTCCAGGTCTACTCTCACAGCTCACCAGCTGGCACGCCGCGCCTGCACTTTGCTTCGGAGGAGTGGCAAAATGTTGTGGCAACGGCACAAGCCACTGGGAAAAAAAAAAAAAAAAAGCCCCATAACTAATTAAAATCAAACTACATCACTGTGGCACAGTTATGCTTCTAATTGTATGTTTTATCATCACCATGGATCACTAACTTCAGTCACTTGTCACTTGAGTGTGTGTGTGTAGCGTTTATTCTCTTACATGAAGTCAGACTGGTGAGTACGTCCTCTCTGCTCCCTCCAGAAGCAGCTGGTGATTATTTATCTGTGCTTGGATACAGGCACTGGTGACATCTGTTGTCATCTACACTGGTGCATGACTCAACCACCAGCAGGTTCAGGCCTAAATGGAGGTTTAGTTTCAGCTTAAACCAAAAACAAACATCAAAACAAATTCCTACACGTGAGCTTTCGTGTGAATCACAGTCAGCGACTTCCTTTAGATTCCAAAGACGTTATCAGGGACAAGAAGAAAACATGGTTGTTTATGCGTGTGTATGTGTGTGTGTGTGTGTGTGTCTGTGTGTGTCTCTCATGCACTGCGCTGAGGCCCTGCGGCTCCTGGACAGCTGTTGTATTGGTTGGATCGGGCCTGTTTCTCCAGATCTCAGTTGGTCACCTCTCACTGCTTAAACCCACAGTTTCACACCGAGTCCTCCACAGCCTTCAGCTCTGTTACAGTCCAGTTCACACAAGCCCTCTGTGTGCTCTATGTCTGAATCACAGTGACCTACATTTCAGTTTGTGCAGGACAGTCCTGTGTTTTGACAGCGTCTGCCACATCCCGCTAGAAAAGACCTGTCAGAGTCGTGACTCAAAATGGGAGTTGAAGGCATCGTTTTTCTCATGCGTCATGTGTCAGAGCTTCATTTGTCAGCCCTGAATTTCAAGACCGTAATTCAGAGTATCTTCAAAAATAATTGAAAAAAAAAAAAAAAACACGCTTGTTGGCAGCTTTCGCTACTATGTTTGAACCTTTGGAAACAATGACAGCCTGTGAACGCTGCTTGTCGTCATCCAGAAACCCCTTGCACCTGTCTGCGGGTGGATTCCGCCTCCTTCACTGCTATGCATTCAAGCTATTAAGCTCCTTTCTTTCTGCAGTGGCAGATTTCAGCTCTCTCCAAAGGGTTTCAGTGTGGTTCAGGTCATGACTCGGTGCTGGCCACTTTAAAAACAGCCCCATTGTTTCCTTTTCAAACAATCTTTTCTGCTGCTGGATGCAAGCTTTTTGTCGCCCCGCTGAGAAAACAGAGACCTTCACCTCAGACAGTGTTTTCTGGCTCTCAGTAACACATTTGGCTCTAAAATGCCTCAGCAATCTTCTGACTTCACCGTGGTTGTGATACATTCAGCACCTCAATACCACTGTAGGTCATTTCCTTATGGCCTTTATGTCGTCACCTATGAACAAACTGATGCTCTACTTTGGCCTAGATGGTTGTTTTTCTATGTACAGTCATGCTTTTCCTTCAGTAGGTCTCCTCCTTGGCCTTGGACCATAGAGCCCCACTTAGTTGACTGTGTGGTGTGTGGTCTGGGCCTAGACCACTACCCGACGACTTGTTTTCCTTATTATCTCCACATCCCAGAAGCACCTCAACAGTTTTACAACTGAAACTTCTTATGGAGTTAAGGATCTATGATCCTGAAGCCTTTGGAGTTTTTTTTTTTTTTTACTTTTACTTCTGATGCTCTCATTAAATTCATCTGAACCAACTGAAAATTAATCACATGTGAGTCTCATTTAAATTCAAAAAGCTGCCAATAAATGTGTCTGGGGAACATTGTGTCAGCACTGTTATGCAGTGTTTTAATATGATACATATCGGTTCATTTGCATTTATTTCTGAAGATATTCTGCATTGTGAACTTGAAGGTGTTGAGAATTTTGACCAGGACTGTAATTTTACAGACTTGCCTTTATTCCTGATTTTCTGTTCTTACAACTTGATATTCTAATCATATTTTAATAAATGCCTCTGCTTCTTGGGGATTTTGTTTGCTGTCAATCCTTATTTTTAAGTATAATTAATTGATATGAATTTTTTATGTAACATTAATATCATAATTATTTTAGTTCAGCCTGTACTCTTAGCAGTGATATTCAGTCAGCTTGTGTGTAGACATTCCCTATACAATAGACACCATGGCTTCCATTTAAGACCCACAACACTGGTGCAGCTCGTACACTTTCTACTGAGTGAATTTAAAGTGACGATAAAAGGCTTTGTCGTTGGGAAACATCCCAGCAGGCACAGGACGTCAGAGAGACTCTAACGTCAGACTCATGTCAAACCTCAGTTGGAAATGGAAATCAGGTTGACATCAAAATGCAACACTGGCTAGCTGACGTTGTCACATTTAGCAGAAGTGTAAACGTGAACATATTTATTTGTCAAGCTAACCTCGACATTAAATGTTTAGAAGACATTGGATTTTGGTTCCTTAATGACTTAAAATCAGCTGCCCTCCATGTTCTTCATCATTTTGATGTTGGTATTAGATGGTGCCCTTATATTGAATTGAACCTGACAACACAACCTACAGCCAACCAAATAACATCTATACATTACTGTCAACAATTACTGAAAACACAAAAATCTAACCTTATATAGGCCTTGTTATGTTTTATCATCACAGTGTCATTATCCGGTCAGTTTCTGACCAATAAAAAGATTAGAAAAAAAAAAAAAAAAAATGTTGTCCAGCTGCATGTTGGGTGAGATGCTGGATAAAGGCCACTTGTGCAAGAAAAGTGAAAAAAAGCCACACATCAGTGAGCTCAGTGACCTGCAAACACCAAGATTCAAGACAAGGAAACCCTCATCTCACAACACTGATCCTGTCACCTTTGACCTTTCAGAGGTGACAGGTCTGGTCTGCATCACCACCGTGGCCTTGAAGCACAACTTGAATAAACATCAATCTATGATCTTAACCCTGTGTGTGGTGATACTTTTACAGTTTCAGTTACACTTCGTGTCTTATGTCTCCAACAGAACTCCATGTGTTGAGTATTGACAAGACCAGAAATCACAGGAGCAATTCTCAAAACACACACACACACACACACACACACGCGCACAAACACAAAACTCAAGACTTGTATTTATTTAGGGTGCACTTTGGATTAAAAAACTAATTGGGTTTGGCTGAGTGTGTGTGAGGGACGCCCATGGAGGAGGCAGGAGTCCAAGATTTATGCAGCCTGTGTGGTTTTTTCTATCAAACAAATGTGTTGTGTAACAAAAAGGTAAATTAAACGCACACTGGCTGAGGTCAAAAGGAAATAACAAAATGAAGAGGAAAATATATATATATATAAATAAAACCTATGTTTAGGGGAGGTGGTGGCATCTGAGGAGGGCAGTGACTTCCCAGGGAGGAGCGCTTGATTTCTTCACCATACCTCGGATGGCGAGAAAACAAAGAACCAACACTAAGGGCTGCTGCTTCATTAGTGCTGTGGTGAGCATTCGTGGAAGTATATTGCAGACTTCTTTTTTTTTTTTTTTTTTTTTATTTCGCATTTTGTCTTTATTGGGTAGATGAGTGACAAAACAGGAAACTCAACATTAGAAAAGTCGGTCAACGATTGTGTCCGTTGTCAACAGGCTGATGACTGGAGACGTTTAGCTCAATCCCAGAGCAGGCTCACTGCGAGCTAACTGTTAGCTCACCGTTAGCTTCATCCACATTTCCCCTCTAATGTCGGCTGATCTGGTGGTAAAACGTCATGATGATGTGATGAAACTACGTGAGGAGCCAGGGTCCCAAAACGATTGGTTACACAGAAGAAGAACAACAAATGAGAATGCTGGGTTAAAAATGAGTGATTCAACACTGAAAACAACACGTAGCCCAGCACTACTCAGTAGCTCTGTGGTCACTCTCAGACGGTTTGAGAAACAACTTTTAACTAGTTTACTCGCGCGCCACCTGGGGTCACTTGTGGGCCACACTTTGAGAAAGACTGGCCGTGTACATCATCTCCAAAAGAGATTTGAACTCTGTTTTGTTTAGCGTTTGTCGCTGTAGCATCAGTTAAAAATGTGAGCGTCTTAAATGTCTACATCACATTCAGTAGCTTTAAACACACCTCTGTCCTGTATGTGCTGCTTTAATGTTGTAGTTTCTCCATCCTCCCTGGTTCAGCTCCTGCAGCCTCCCTCCACTGGCCTCTGGGAAGTGCACTTTGAACACAGGGTCTCCAGCAGTGGTTTGTGGTTTGTGGTTGATCAGCACTTTCATTGCAGCGTAGGTCAGCGAGGTGGTGGCCTGGAGTTCAATAGAGAAGAAATCAAAGTGATTATGCAGAACATTTGACTTTGAGTGCACTTGTATGGTAGGTTTTAAGGTCCCAGTGCAACAATAACCGGTGAGTTTCAGAGTCCGTGATACAATGATAGATTACATGACCACAACAAGAGAGACAGATAACTGCTAACAGATTTAATATTCATACTAGAACTGCAGTTGTGTCACTTATAGCAGTTACAGTAACACTAAGTCAATATTTCTCAGACATTTTCAGACCGAGGACCACTGAACCACGGAAACTGAACTCACGGGCCACCTAACACCCCAAACCTCGCCAAATTCCTATAGGGTTGGCCACTTCAGTTGTATTGTGGAAAGTATCAGCATGGGGCATTTTAATAACTGTGTTGGATGCATATTGAATAGCTAACAGGTTGCTGTAACTAAAATGTGGCACAATCCCAGAGCGGGCTAACTCTTAGCTTCATCCGTATTTCCTTTCACGTCACACCGATCATTTTTGACCTAAATGGTGAAGCAAACTGTGAAGTGGCGAAGCTATGAAAGTCTAACAACACTGCAACTTCACAAGCCAGGCCAGTTCTAATAGTGGAGTTTGCCTGTACATTTGAGTTGGTTTTAATACTGAGAACAACACACAGCATATTTTTACAGATTTACTTGCAGACCACACTTTGAGAAAAGCTGCACTGAGTGCATCTGCTCCGCTGTTAGAAGGTCCTGTGAGCATGAATGGCTGTTTGTCTCTGTATGTCTCTATATGTCAGCCCTGTGATAGACTGCTGACTTGTGCTGGATGTACCCCAGCCTCATCCAGTGTCAGCTGGGATTGGCTCCAGCCCCCCACGACCCTGACGGATAAGCAGTATAAACAATGGATGGATGGATTTACAAAATGTTGCAATAACAACACACGCACATAAACAAGGAAGGGGATCAGATCAGGCTTTCCTGTAACAGCAGAGCTAATGCTAGCAGAGCTCACACTGCAGCAGAAAGCAACATGGAATGATAGTTAGTGGAATCCAATCTATGACTGTTCTGGTTTAATTTTATATTGCATGTGTCCAACATTGCTCCAACCTGTGGATGCCGTAGGCTGCAAATAAAGATGGACGTAGCCTCCACGATGTCACCCACAGGTTTCCGAAGAGTGGTCTTTAAGTGGGCTGCTTGGTTGTCGCCGTCTTGGCGGTGCCTGACTCGGCCCCTATGTCCCAGCTAATCCAAAACTGGACAAAGAGGTGTGTCATGGGTGGAGCTGAGACTTTGGTGCATACTGTTTTGTGATAGGCTCATCCATCCATGTCACTCAAAGAGGTCACAGCCTTAACGCAAAAATTGAGACCTTAATAAAATGTAACGAGTGAGTTATATAAAAAAAAAAAAAAAAAAAAAAAAAAAAAGGAGGGAGGAGGAAATTAGCTATCGAGACAAAAAACAGTTTCTGTATCAGGCTGTAAACATGTTTATTTCTGCTGTTGGACATTTTAACATGGGAGTCTATGGGACTGACTCACTGTTGGAGCCGGACTCTGCTGGTCATTAGAGGAACTGCAGGTTTTCTCTCTTCAGTGAAAAAGTGTCACTCCAAGGTTTGCTTTGATGAGTTTTGTTGAGCTAGTGGATCTTTTTTGCTCCGTCAGAAGAGGCCATCAGGTTAAGTAGCTGAGCTGAGGTGCTGGATGGGGAGTGTGGGGGGGGGGGGGGTTTGATTTGCTGATTCAGTTTGTATTAGAAGTTATTCTTCGTTTCACTTTCTTGATGGTAAATGCTCCACCATCTTCACCAGCTCGTCTCTGTCTGTGCCGGCTTTCTGCTGCTGAGCAGGAGGTGAAGTCAGCAGATTGACGGGGTCTGAACCTGAACAATAAAAGTAACCCCTCTTACATAATGAGTCACTGTTAATGTGAAGTGTATTGATTCGAGCAGTTTTGAACATATTTATCATGTGTGTCAGTGATGAGGTGTGTGTGTGTGTGTGTGTCTATCAACTTTGTCAAAGTTTCCTCCAGCCTGAATTGCTTTGTTGTGTTGGCAAATCCTCACTGATGTGGACGTTTTAGAGGATAAGTAATCAAAACCAACACAACCGCGTGCCCCCCATCCCCTCTTCCTATTTCTTTCCCAGAATTATCAATGAATTATTTATCAGGGGAACTGCTGACTCCAAAACTTCAAAGAGGTTTTTTTTTTTTTTTTTTTTTTTGGGGGGGGGGGGGGGGAGCAGAACCAGTCAAGGCTCATTAATTAATCAGCCGTGTCGAGGTTCACCGTCAGTGGCATGAAGGCTGCTTAGAACTCACCACTTCTACCAGTCAGGTTAATCAATGGAGTCTGACATATTGACTACAGGGTTTTCAAAGAGCACCACGGAGAGAGCGTGGGCTGCCCGAGGCTCCCTCACATCAACACGTATTTTGCAGCAATTTTGCTGTATTTAGTTCCTTTATATATTTCTAAAACACTCAGGAGGTAAAGTTATGTACTGATACGTATTAGACACAGACCCCTGCACTTCTCAAACACTTTCTATTGTAGATTTTAAAGGATAAAGGATAAGTGTCTCAAGCTCCCACGAGGATAAACTGAAAAACATGATTTTAGAAAGACTGGGAAGAGATGTAAAGGAAGCATATTGATTATTATCATCAACAGCAATATAGTGGGATCTGTTAACCCTCAGGAGTCTCGGGATGTTTCTGAATACCTTTGATTTTTGTTTTCATACCTTTTTCCTAATAAAAGTTGTCATTTATAAAAATGCCACCACGTGTCCACATATTCAGCTCAACCTCAGCTGATTATGTATGTGACTCTGTTCACTGTAATAAAAGGATAGCAGCTCATAAAACAAGGAAACTGCAGTGGCCTCCGTTGCTCCATATCATCCCCACACTCTCTCCCTGACCTTTCTGACTCTGTCTGTCACGATGGCTTTGAAAGAAGAAGAAGAAGAAGGAAAAAGAAAAAAAAAAAAAAAAACACTTCAACCAGGATGTGTTATGTGGAATCGTGCAATCTTCCCCTCAAGTTACAGAAATGTGGCACATCTCATGGTGATGCACGCTGTCACATCCAGCAGATGATTGATGATCTGAGAGCACTGAAAGGGCGGCGGGGGGGGGGGACGTCATAAGCCAGCTCACAGGGTGTTGATCTCGCGGCCACCCAGAGAAAGATAAACAGGCTACAGGTCTATCAGGCTGTCAGTTAATCATCCGATGGAACAATTACCTGACAGTGAGCTGGTGGCCCTGACAAAGAGAGAGAGAGCCTCATTATCGTCTGAGAAAAGCACAAGACGAGACCCGGCGAAGTGAACAGGAGAAGCAGTCGTCCAGGGACGAGACCAGTGATGCTGAGACTGGGAAGGAAAAAAAAAAAAAAAAAAACTGTGATAATGAGCAACACCGTTCTCTTCACCTTTGCTGAATGTGAGAAACTATTTTTAGCATAAAACAGGCCAGGAATGTTAAAGGAGGCCATCATCATCCTCAGACACCTGAAAACAGACCACTGTTGCCTCAGGTCTCTGGTGTTGGCTGACAGGAAGTGGAAACTGATGTGGTCTCTGCTGTTGTAGCAAATTCACTTCAAGTACCTGTTTTGAAGATGTAAAAAAAAAAAAAAAAAACCCACTGGTTTGTGAACTATGGCTCTGAAGCCTCTAGTTTCTAATTTTTTCTGTCGCCATCTTGCTTTTTTGAAACCAGAAGAAACCATATTCAGAGGAGAAGGTGGAGCTGAGGAGGAGTGAGGGGTGGAGCTGACCTGCTCTGTACTCTATCCTGATTGGGTGGTACAGTCTGTCAATCACACAGTGGCCACGCCCTAATGGGTATCTGCTGTTTCTGAGATCATAAAATCATGAGGAAAATGTTTACTGAGCCGATAACTCAAGGGAGAAGTAGGACCACAGCTCCAACCAGTCCGTTCATTCTCCTCTGACCTCTCTCGACAACACAGAGCTGCTGCTCATCGCTTTTGTTTCACGCTCCATTCATGGCAAAAAAATCCAGGAGATCAGCAGCTTTAGAAACACTTAGATCAACACTCACAATGTCACAGTCTGTTCCATTTTTCCTCATTAACTGAAGCCTGCAGGAGATTACACACTCCACCACTGCTGCCTGATTGGCTGACTGGATAATACATGAATGAAGAGGTGTACAGCTCTTCGTAATAAAGCAATTCGTGAATGCATGTGGTTAAAAGGTTCATTTTGTTTGTCGCTGCTGAGGCAACTTATGCTTAACCCTCTTAAAACCACATTAAGGCTTTTTCATTATTTTTCTTTTTCATGCCTTTGAGTTTTTTCTTGTAAAGCTTCTTTTTAAAAATGTCACAGAGTCTCCACATATTCAGAATCAGCTCAACTTCAGCTAATTATATATGTGACTCAATAAAGACTGTTCACTGTAATAGGGGAGAGAAGCTCAGAGAACAAGAACCCCCCCGCCAAAAAAAAAAAAAAAAATACTGTAAATAATAATAATAACCAAAGGAAACTTCAACACAGGAAGTTCCACACATGTGTTTGTGTTGTTCTAGAGCTGATCTGAAGTTTCTCTCATTATCTGATCTGAGTTCTGCTCATTCTTTGGAGCAGTTATGATGAAAAATCAGCTCCAAAGCCTCTAATGCTCTAAATATCTTATTGTCCATGTCTC